>JAJOZX010008519.1:125000-165457 GCA_023014485.1 Bathynomus jamesi
CTGTTTCTCAATACACTTAGTCCAGCGATCTACAAGCTTCCTAATGTCATCACAAAAGAATGTTTTTGGCTGTGTGCGTAGCCAGTCATGCACCGCCTCCTTCAGGTCATCATCGCCTTGGAATCGCTGACCTCTCAAAGCGTCTTTTAGTGGTCCAAACAGGTAAAATTCCGAAGGTGCAAGGTCTGGACTGTAGGCTGGATGGTCGAGAACTTCAAATTTAAGTTCTTGAAGGCATTTTCTAGTCTTTGCAGCGGTATGAGGGCGCGCCGTTGTCGTGTAACAGAATAACACCTTCCGACAATCTCCCTCTCCGTTTTGTGCGAATTGCTTGCTTTAACTCATTCCGAAGCATGTCAGAATACGATGCACTTGTTACTGTAGTTCCACGCTCTAGATAATGTCCAAGGATAGGGCCTCGTGTATCCCAAAACAGTGTTAGCATAACTTTACCTGCTGACTGCTGCCCTTTGAACTTCCTTGCAACGGGAGATGTTGGATGCTTCTATTGCATGCTCTGTGTTTTGCTTTCTGGCTCATAGTGATGGAGCCAGGTTTCATCTCCAGTGATAATGCGCTCCAAAATGTTTTCACCTTCATTATGATACCGCGCCAAAAGACGAGAGCAAACGTCCATACGATTAAGCTTTTGCTCTTCTGTCAACTGACGATGATGAAGGAGGCGGTGCTTGACCTGCTACGCACACAGCCAAAAACATTCTTTTGTGATGGCATTAGGAAGCTTGTAGATCGCTGGACTAAGTGTATTGAGAAACAGGGAGACTATGTTGAGAAGTGATGTGTTTATAATCTATCAGATGTGAAAATAAAATTGTGAAAATAAAAAGTGCGGATACTTATTGAATTACCCTTTTGTGTATATATAGGCAAAACTACCTACTACCTACAAGAAAAAGACTTGTATAACTCAGATCAACATGGCTTCAGGGCTGGAAGAACATGCCTATCACAGCTACTAGCCCACCAGGAGAAAATATTGGAAATATTGTGTCGAGGACAAACATACAGTAGATGTAATATATACGGGCTTTGCTAAAGCCTTCAATAATGAAAATGAAAATGAAAATGAAAAGGTTTATTGGCAGTTCATATACTAAGATAGAAATACAATTGATTAGAAATAATACTGTAATGTCGAAGTTAAGTGGAGCTACAGACAAACGTTTTCGTACCAAGAAGTCCATAGCTTAGAGCAGGGGTTCCCAAATTGTGTTCCGCGGAACACTTCTCACGGTATACAAGTGTTCCGCGGAACACCAATTTGGGAACCCCTGGCTTAGAGGATAAATGGCAGGACTCATGGATAGCTTGGATGATCGGGTTGTTTGATTTTTTAATTCCTTGCATTAGACTATTGAGCACGTCTTGTTACCTCCGGGAAGCTCGGGACATTGCTGGTAGCAAACATTTGCGAAGCTGAGCATCTCGGTGGTAATTTATGTAAGAATCTAAAAGACCTGTTGTACAGCAAATTTAGGTTCTGCCAGAACCTTTTTAATAATTCACCCAGAGTTGCTGTCCGTATATATTACTGCAGAAAGTACGAAAGAGAGTGTCTTTAGCTTCACTTGTACAGAATCGAAAGTTCCTTATGGTCATATTCACTTTAGCACACAGGCTTCGAGATTGTTTTCTTATATCCGAGTCTTCACTCAAGGAGCTGGTAATAAATGCAAAAAACTTCACTTTTTTCTACGTGAAGGTCAAAATATGAAAATAAAAACCCACTCTAATAGACAGAGTTTATTTCCACGACAGTTTCGACGCCCACTGGCATCCTCCTCGGGTGGATACAGAAACACGAATTCGTGTTTCTGTATCCACCCGAGGAGGATGCCAGTGGGCGTCGAAACTGTCGTGGAAATAAACTCTGTCTATTAGAGAGGGTTTTATTTTCAGAGCTGGTAATAGTTTGACCCAAATACTTAAACTCTTGTACTTCTTCAATTACCTCACCATTCATTTTAAACCTTATATCAGCTGGCTGATTACAGCTTTTAGGATGAAATTGCATAACCTTAGTTTTTGTAACATTAAAAAGCATATCATGTTTCTACGAATACTATTCGCAGACTTTTAGTAGCCGATCCAGACCTTTAACAGAGGGACTTATTAACACCATATCATCGGCATAAACTATGATAAGTTATTTATCCTTGTGTTATCTATACAACATCCTACTGTTGCCTCGTTAATTGAAGCAATTAATCCGTCAATATACACATTAAACAGCACAGGGGAGAGCAAGGAGCCTTGTCTCACCCCGCAAGAGGAGCCAAACCACTCGGATAGTACATACATTGCCCCACCTAACAGTGAAAGATTGGTGGGAATACCAAAATTTCAATAAATTTAATATGTACAATGTACATGGGAACCTTCCTGTCTTCTAATTTTGCAAATAAAATATTGTGGTTCACCCTATCATATGCCTTACTTATATCTAGGAAACAGCTATAAATAGTTGAATTACTGTCAATATATTTAGATATTGTTTCTTTAAGTACATAGATACACAGGTCAGTTGAGTGTGACCTTTTAAAGCCAAACTGATTAGATGTCCATAGGAAATCATTTAATCGGAGTAACAAGAGTTTTTCTAGTAGTTTCGAGAAGCAGGAAGCGACAGCAATAGGCCAGTAATTATTGCTGGACAGAATGTCTCAGTACTTATTTTTGACCAGGGGCAAGATATATACCCTCAGAACTCTGCAGAGATATAGCTATCAGCAAGCATGGCTGATAAGAGCAATGATATATACAGACATACTACGTCATTTGCATATTTTAAGTGCTCATTCGATAAGTCATCTACCCCTGACGCAGAACCAGTCTTTAACTCTTTAATTGACCTCTTTACTTCAGAAAATGATATCAAAGTATTTTCCCTTGTCCCTCCCACAATCGTTTCGCTGCAATATATCTTAAGATTATCCCTACTCACACTATTAAGAATGTTAGAATAGTGGTTTTTCCACAGCTTTGCAATTTCATCCTCCCACATGGAATCATAGCACACAAACTTTAGAATACAGGAATTACTGGAAAGCTAGGAAGGCGGCTATTTAATTTCTTGACGCAAAGAACACAAAGAGTTATGGTAAACGGAGTTAAATCGGAAGTCCCGGAAGTCGCGAGCTCTGTCCCACAAGGGACAGTATTAGCTCCCTTGCTGTTCTTAATAATGATCGCAATTACTGATGCAGATATTAAGGATTGTATTGTATCATGCTTCGCAGATGACACAAAGATATGTAAGGATATATTGAACGAAGGCGACATAAGAAAGTTACGAAACGACATTCAAGCATTATTCCAGTGGGAAGAAAACAGCAATACGAAGTTAATGAGGAAAAATTCCAACTTCTAAGATATGGTGATAACAACGAGGTACAGAAAAAGGCTACAAAACTGTGCAAGCCAAACAGATAACACCAAATCCATAAGTCAAAGATCTCGGAAAAATAATGTCGTCGGATGCAGAATTCAGAGAGCACTATAACATCAAAATTACAACGAATATAAAAATAATGGGGATCATCTGGAGGAATTTCTGCAGCAGAAAAGCAAACATCATGCTCAAATTATGGAAGAGTCAAGTCCTGCCAATAATTGAGTATTGCTCAATACTCACAAACCCCTACAGAAAACGAGACAATGCGAACATTGAAGCTATACAAAGACTTTTTCGTATAAGATAGAGGAAACGGAAGGTGAAGACTACTGGTCTCGACGACAATCCCTGGAACTCTACTCTCTCGAAAGAAGGCCCGAGCTGTACACAATAATATACATAAGGAAAATGCTTGCGCGCTCTGTCCCTAGCCTTAGAAATGAAACAGACACAAACTGGAATGAGCGATGAGGCAGATTTTGTACGGTCCCGCATATATATATAGGTATTATTCTACTATTACACCCGTCTAACGTCCAGCAATTATTATATGTTCATTAAGTAGAATTTTTAATTCTAAGACACTTTCCTTCTATAGCGTTTCCAGAACTCAATTATTACCCATCAGGCAAGGTAAAGGGCTCCAATGCAAATTGTATCAAGGTGGGAGACGTGGTAATGATTGGGGATGAAAGACCAAGGCAATGCTGGAAGCTTGGCATAATTGAAGAGTTGTTTGTTGGCAAAGACAATTTAGTTAGGTCTGCACTGGTAAAGACTTCAGGAGGAAAGTTAAAGAGACCTATACAAAAACTCTATGCTTTAGAAATCAGCAAAAACACAGATAGTCAAGATGAAACATTTGAGTTACAGCCTCATGGAGAAGGCTTGGCTAACCTTGCAGAAGGTAATGACAACAATGCCTCTTCGGTGGGGAGTGTTAGAAAATCTAGAAGAGGAAGAACCATTGTTGTCCCAAGGCGATATGATGACTAAGCTGTGATGCAGCATTGCTTGTATATATTAAGTTAAGGTATATATATCCATCTCATAATTGTAAGGTTAGTGAAAAATTCACTTAATTTAGAGCTAGCATTTTTGGGCTCTTGTGGCATCATTGTTTGGGCACTCTTGTGGCATCATTTTGGGGCGCTGCGCGTCTTTTCTACTCGTTTGTGGAATGCCGTACTTACAGGGTGTGGTCTTATAGAGAGCTCTCTTCCAATTCAGTTTGGTTGTTTAGATACAAGATTGTTGCATCGTGCAATAGTGCAGGTTGTGTTGTTGTTGCAAGGTTGAGAAAGAAGACCATAAATAGTGCCCCTTTAGTTTTTATCTTAAATTCATGCAACTGAGGCCTAAGGTAGGCCCACATCGAGTCAGCAACCCTGAGGTAGGACCTAATAGGACCTCAAGTCCGTAAGTTTTTAATTTTAGCTTAACTTGGGCTGTAGGTTGAACTGGCCCTTTAGAACTTGGCCGTTCACGGCTCAGCTGGGATTTTGAACCCAATAAATAAATAAATAACACAGATTGTTTAACGTTTGTTCTATCTTAATTCAGATTCTCAGGGAAGTGATAAAGCCGAACCACGTTGGGACAGAGGTTTATCACCGAGACCCGACCCCAACGGGAAAGGCAATCCAACGGATTTGGGTGTATATGCGAAATGGTTGGATTTCTCTTTCGCTGGGTCAAAAAATTTTGGATTCGTTTCGCTGGATGGTGCGACTTTTGTAAGGCAGATTCGAAGACGCTTGCTAAAATTGAACCACGACGTGAGTCATAAAATTGGGACTTCGAATCTGTTAACTATATTTAAATGTATTTTTGGGAAGAAGGAGGGGTCTATACTCGGAAGTCAGGTCCAGCTCCAATCAGGGGTCCCAGGATCCTGGGAAACGTAATAAAGACGCCTTCTTTCACTCTTGTATGGGTAATAACCTTCTGGGGACGGCCTTGGGAGAAACAAATGGTTTGATAGGCTTTCAGAACATTGGAAGGCGGGGGTCCTTCAAAATTGTAAAGTATTCGAAAATCGTTAAGTCAGTTGGTAGTCGCCCTCCTTGAAATTAACTGTGGCTAAATAAACCCTATTAGACTTGTGGTGTAAGAAAATTTAGAATTGAAAGTATAAACTGTCTCCGGATTGAAATTAAGAACTTGTATTGTATTTCATTCGTTTACGCGGAAACTTGTGCATAAGAATTTTATTGATAGCGACCTTAACCGAGAACTTGGTTGGATCTTAATTAATGTTAGCCAACAGACCAAGAATTTTGTGAACTTTCCATTAATTTAATTTGGTTCAAATTAAATGCTAAAAGGGGGTACATCTGTGCCCTAGTTTACTGAACCCGTCAATTTGGGTTCGGAAGGAGTCCCGTTATTTGGTAGATTGTCGTTTTGGTTTTGGGCGGGCCATAAATCCGCGGAACGTACGCAGCACTATTGAGAGTAATTTGTCACCTGCAGTCGTAAGTAGAATAATTCTTCAATTCTCTTGGTCGATTTTGACCACTTCATTTCTCGTTATTTGTTTTGTTGCACTAAAATATAAAGCCCCTCTATATAAATGACTTAAATTCAGATAACTGTGAACGTTTTTCTTTGGATTCATAAGTGGATTGTACTGTACAGAAAATTGGTAAATTTAATTGATTTAAATTCAGATCACTGTGAACTTTGTCTGTGAATTTATAATTGGATTGTATTGTATGAAAAATTGGTAAATTTACTTCAGAATAAATTTCCGAAATTCATGTACTGTTTCGAGTGACATTTAATAAACTTTATAAGAGGGCGTGTGTTGTTTTAGATACCTTGCAATAGGCCTCTCTTGTAAGCTGAGGGTCAATTATCATTCAGAGATTGAAATTCAAAGTAGGCTTTCAATAAGCCGAAGGGAACTTACGCCTATCAATTTAAAGAGCCATCCGTCTGGATAAGTCGAGTCATCCTGAACGCAAAGAAAACGCGCGTAAGAAATAATTTTAAATAGAATTAAAGGGTAGCGCCCCACTTAAAGGGTGTCAGTGAAGTGAAGTAACATAATTAAAAGGGTGTCCAGCGCCATAAATAAATAAACGGGATGGGCACTACATAAGATCTCTCCATATGCCTGTATGTCTTGTCTCTGAAACTTTATACTTGTACCAGCTTGCAACTTTTCCCAGTAACCACAAGGAATTCCTACTGTCTGGTTATTTCTCACATATGTGCTGTGAATCCTCACGCCCTACATACCCCTCCAAGCTGAGGTTACTGCCAGACCATTTAACACTACTGCTTAAACATTAAACAAAGAATTGTTGCTAATTTGTCCAAAATATTTATTTTCTTGATCATTCAACAAGTCTTCTATTTTTTGTATTAAAAAGGTGAGAAACATGTGGTAGAATGCTGTAAAGAATGTTCACATATTTATTTTGAGAAGAGGTATGATATATAACCTCATAAACCCTACAGGACTGTAATTATGAGGAAGAGCTGATTTTAAATAGTCCTACGTCTTCAGCCTCACCACATCGCATTCATATCTTAAGTATACACACACACACACACACACACACATATATATATATATATATATATATATATATATATATATATATATATATATATAGGTATTTATATGTATCATACCCGGTTTTAGGGCATGGGTCGGCCTCGTCTGGACTCCCCCCCCCCTCAATTTCTTGCAAATGAACGTTTTTCAAGTGCGAGTGCCCTATTTGAATGATGTGTATGTCTCTGAAAACAAATCGTGTTTTTTAAATAGATCATTGTTATTTTATTTTATAAGAAGCTTCTATAGCTGTAACTGGATTGACTAGAGTCTAGACTCTAGACCATACTTTTTGCATCACCACCAAATTTAGGCATTTTAAGCCTACTCCTTGACTCTAAACCAGAGTGTCCAACCTTTTTTTCATGAAGGGCCATATTTCAATTAACGACCAACACCGAGGGACGGTATGAAAATTTTAGATCAATTTTATTTTTAAATTAAATTTATTGAAATAAAATATGACAATAGATATTGAATTTTCAGTATCCACCAGCTGGGCGTGATACAAGTCTTTGGCGGTCCGTATGTTGGACAAGCTTGCTCTAAGTCATTTAGCTATAAAGTAAAAAGTATTGAAGCTCAGTGTTGGGCACTAAAGCGTTAATCCGATAACAGTTAATTAACGAAGTTAACTTTTTTAACGGACTATTAACGGAAGTTAATTTCCATTTATCGTTATCGGACCAGTTAACTTCCGATAACTCGATATTTAGTCTGTTAAAGTCCGTTAACACGTTAACTGCGAGGAGTCATTCACGGAAGATCACCGCTCCGCAAATGAATTCAAAACGCCATAACTTCAGTCTGCCAATTCCGTCCTCTGCCGCAGTGGAACGGCTCTTCTCTCTCGGCAAGGACATCCTGAGGCCCAAGAGGTCAAGACTGGCAGTTGGCCCTAACTTTGAGAAGTTGGTCTTTCTGAAGGGCAACCAGCACATTGTGTCATAGTCTTTAATAAATGTGCCTAAAATTTAATTTTACCTTTCAGTTCCCGCCATAATAATTCTATGGAAAACTGATGAGTGGGTAGTTGGGAGGAACGAAAATGGTTCACTGAGTAGGTAGGTAGTTAATCTAACAATTATTAAATTCCTTTTATGTCAATAACTGGGTGGATGAAACCAATTGGTTGCTCACCAGAGTTATTCTCCACACTAGTATTTATATACTGTGTGACAAGAGCGTGCTCGGTAATAGATATACATTACCGATCAACCAACCGAGGAAAAAACCAAGACGACGCTGGTGGAAAAAGCCCCGCTAAAAGGAGAACAAAGGAGAACGAAAACGAGGAACGGGGGCGAGAGGACGGAACTGGGGAAGGGACAAGAACAGACAACGAAAAAGATCCCCACCAGCAAGTACGCTCTTAATAAACAAACAAGACGGGAAAAGGGACTCTCTAATAACTAGCAGTAAGTGACTAATTGTGTTTTTAACCCAGTTTTACGTAGATTCATTAAATTAAGCTGGGTCAGACAACTTAGGCCTACATTGTGGCCTAAGACCCAGCATCAACTCATAGCTTAACAAAGGTAAAGGTAGATTGCCCTAACCTATTTGGTGAGGAATCCTACTGTGGACCTCAATTTATCTGCCCGCTCTGGACCATTTCCGGAATCTCTAGGCTGACCCCTCTAGGCTAGACTTGATCTACTCTATAGTTAGACTGGAGAAATAAGGGGTGGGTTAATTGTGGACCAATTCATACAGAGCATTTTTCACAAATTCTCTGGTAAATTAAAATTTAGTTAATGGTTAGTGGTTACAAGGGTTTCAAAACATGTAATCAGTACATTTTTTATTAAAAATAAAAAAAAAGTTATTAAGCAAAAAAGTTGCAAAACTTGATAAAAATACAGGTAAATACCTATTTATTGTTGGATTTTGCATAAATAAACATTTTCTATGGGTTTTAAAGCTTTTTTCCTTGATTTTTTAAATGTTAGTAAAGAAATAGTTATCGTTAACGGATTATCGTTAACTTCCGTTAACTTTGTAGTAAAATTATCGGATTATCGTTATCGGAGTTAAAAATTGGGGTTAACGGATTATCATTATCGAAGTTAACTTTTTGGTTAACGGTGCCCACCACTGTTGAAACTAAACGATGACCCAGGTGAAGTCCAACTTTATACATTTTGTCATCCAGACTTATGGACATTTGGAATTATTCTCCGTCTTGTAACCATTTCTAGCTAATTCATAACCGATACCAATAGCTTTTAACTTTATTTATCATCTTAGTACTTATGTGAACAATCAATAGATCACGTAAATAGTTAGTGTCTCAGCTAATAAGTAATGAAATTATTCTTTGGAGCACTATAGCTATTTCTAACTAGACTTATTTCATTATACCTTTTGCCCATCCTATTCAGGCCGGTTAACGTGTTTCTTAACTGTCTGTATTCAGATAAAGCCGCTAGGCTATTACTACTTTTATACTCCATAATGTCCTTTTTTTATTTTTTTATCATCTTAGAAATTTTTCTGTACCAAAGCAAAGGTTTCCTTCAAGCATCTTGTTAATTACTGAAATATTTAAATTAACAGAGTAACCGTCAAATGACTTTTTTCTTTATACGTACCCATACAGAAAACGTTAAAATGTTCATTGGGAAAGGAAACTAAAATATTTAACATTCCTAACTTCGTTTGGTTTATTAATCATAACTTTACGTTTCGAGATTAACTCGGTTCATCATCAGAACCTGTAATTTTTAAAAGCATACATTAGCTGATCAGAAAGACTAAAACAAATTACATACAACACTTTACATCACATAAAACACTCCACTTACAATGATACAGAGCATTTTTTAACATTATAACTGGGGGACATAAATGTCGCCCAGCCGAAATTTTTTGTCGCCTAATCAATCAAATTTCTCATTACTGGGCGACAGTATATAAAATTGTGTATGATTCATAGCGTTTAGAACTTGAAGTTGGCAACTTGTGGAACTCGAAGTTTGCAACTCTGGTCTCAAGTAGTGCTTGGATTATAACGAGTGGACCAGAGTGAAAGAGAACTGATCGTATAGCAGTGGTTATGCATCCTGAGACGTCAGTCAGTAATACTCGTAGTTAGTGCAGGTATATACAGGGTGTCCCATAAGTTCGGCATCATAGGAGAAATTCATATTTTTCTATTTCTACAAACCGTAATTTATGCTCGGGATGCCATTTTCCCGTCCACCATTCTGTTAAGTGACGAGGCTGTTTTTTATGGAAATGGTGAGGTAAATCGACAGAACACCCGCTACTGGTCTCAAAACAACCCTCACTGGTATACCTCTTCAAAGGAACAAGGTGCATCTCGGGTGATGGTATGGTGTGGCATTTGGAAGGATCGCATCATAGGCCCCCTCTTTTGCGATGAACATGCCACTGGAGGCACCTACCTACGTATGCTCAAGGAAGAAGCATTTTCCAGTGTCTTCAACGAAGAAGGAAATTTCCCAACATGGTTTCAGCAAGACGGCGCTCCTGCACATTACAGCACCCAAGTAAGGGAATACCTGTACCAACACTTCCCGTGTCATTGGATAGGATGTCGAGTGCCTGTGGAATGGCCAGCTAGAAGCCCGAATCTCACGCCACTAGATTTTTATCTCTGGAGCCACTTGAAAGTGCTGTTATACGCAGAGAACATTAGGAGTGTTGAACATTTGCGGCAGCACATTATTGGGGCATGTAACACCATTACTCCTGACATCATTCACCGTGTGCTTGCTGACTGGGTATCACGTCTGAATTTCTGTATTGAAAACAATGGTGGACATATTGAGCACGTTCTGTAAATAAAAGCTTTTTGTTTTGCCTTTTTTTATTATTTTTCCTCTGATGCCGGACTTATGGGACACCCTGTATAAATAAGTTTTAAAATAAAAAAGAATAG
This sequence comes from Bathynomus jamesi, assembly GCA_023014485.1. Taxonomy (NCBI): domain Eukaryota; kingdom Metazoa; phylum Arthropoda; class Malacostraca; order Isopoda; family Cirolanidae; genus Bathynomus; species Bathynomus jamesi. Next base: position 135,891 of record JAJOZX010008519.1, read on the forward strand.
CAGCCTCTAATAGCAAACTGGCGATATCAAATGACACAACTATAAGCCACTGTGGTGACAATTTCCCTGTGATGACAATTTCCCTGTGGTGACAATTTCCCAAAAATGCTAAGTACGCATTTGGGTGTGTATATATCCCTTGTCACCAAGTGAAATTAGCTTTAAAAATTCTCAGCAATGATATACGACACAAATACATCAAACCTAACAAACTGCTACTCTCAAGACATCTAAGAATATACACTATTTTCAATCTACAAACTACCTCTCATTCGGGAACGTACCCAAATTTTCTTAAAACTGGTTAGCTAAGGATCTACTATTACCACAACGACATTATTTTACATTTCATTTGGAAAGCATGAACCCACTGAGGCCTATCGGGATTATCCAAGTCATGAACTATATTTTATAATAAAATAAAATCGTACAGATTTTCAATCACATCACAGTACAGTAGTTACCCTGTGACTAAATAGGGTAAACCTCACATCTCCCAACTTGTATACACTAAAACAGTACAGTATTTACTCATTCACAATACAATTTATAAAAGATTTCTATATTTTATTAAAATTAATAAATTTTTCTCTCAGCAAAGTGACCTACAAACCCGGCCATATATGAAATCATCTAAAGGCCTACTATTTACCAAATTCTTATACTCTGTTTAAAACAAATCTTCATCTGTTACAGTTGGTGGTTCAGGTTAAAGATAGCTCATTACAATTAAAATCTTCTTGAAGACTTGAACAGATATGAGGGATCGCGCGTCTTAAGGTAACTAAGCGCCACCACAGGCGTAAACATATTTTTGATGGATATCACTATTTTCACCCTTCCTCTATCGCGTGTTTTGGGTTATAATGACCTTACGACACTAGAAGTATGGTTGAAAACCTTATGAAGCGAACTACTTTTTTCACCTCTATCGCGGTGGGACACTCGGTCTCTGGGTGGCGGGAACAGCAGGAGGAGCGCGAGCCAATGAAAACGTGGCAGCCACGCCGCTCTGCTTTCTGACTAGCCACCCGCTCCACGCGCCGAGAGGGACACGACACAAACATCCCGCCAGTACCTTAAGACTCGCGTCGCTGTTAGCAGGCGTCCTGTGTTCGTGCTCATATTGCTGAATATTGCGTGGATTATTCTATTCACCGGCTTCTAACTATTATCAACGTGTGCAGCAATGTCTCTTTGTGCTAGTGATAGTGATGAAAAATCAATGGAATCATTCTGTGCCAGAAATCGCACCCAAAGTTCGGCATAATAAGAAAATAAAAAAATAAAAAAAATATATATAAAATATAAAATATGAAAATCTATTCCAAAAACTCATCAACATCTTCATTAGCATACTTAGAACTCTAATTTAGCCAAAAATGAACGTTCTAGCTCAATTAATAACAGAGATACTATTGCCCAGAATATTGCTGAACTTTGGAGGCGATTTCTGGCGAATTTTAATTTTGGCGCTTAGGTACCTTAAGACGCGAGACCCCTCATATGTATTGTGTATACAATTTATAAGCCGATTTTCATGAATGAAAACATCCATTATTTCTTAAAACAGGCTAAGGAGCTGGTTTTTTCGCACACAATATATCAAGTCACACTAAAAATCTACCAGTCTGACTAAAAAGTATTTTCACAGATTCAGTCTGCAATTTTTCTCATTGAAGCTCATCCCTCAAACTCTAATAAGAAAACGTTACTTGTAATGTGAATAGGCGCTAACTATGATTGCAAATAGAAAGATTCTTGACAAAAAATCCCTCAACTTTCAGTATCCGTGAATACGGGGTTATGTGAGCTGGAGTGTAAAAAAACTAACTCTCTACTTCGCCGGGCCATCTCGGGAGGATGGACGACAAACTTGGCCTTCGTGAAATGTGGAAATATATATATACAGGGGCGTACCTAAAGTATTTGGCACCCGGGGCGGATCCTTCCTTTGGCACCCCCTATAAATATTTTAAAATTTAAACACAGAAAAATATGTTTGCAAGTAGATATTTAAACAGTACAGTACTGTCATAAGCAAATTGGAAATAAGAAAAATGCAGGACATTAAAAATTCAATGAACAGGTAATACTGCATTTTATTTTGTACAAAAAACACAGGAAATCCAGTCTCAACGCTCAGCCTATTCTTCAAAGATAAATAGAGAGGGTTCACTCGCTCTGCATTCGAGCCTCAATTTCTGCAAATTGATCAATGACCTCATCATAATTCACCTTCTTTGCATATTCATGTTCAATTGAAAGTAAAGCCAGATTTGTCAGTCTTGTCTGACTCATGGTCGAGCGAAAGAAATTTTTTATCAATTTCAATTTGGAAAAACTTCTTTCACATGAAGCAATAGACACACAGACAGTCAAAAAGAATTTCAAACAAAGTGACAAGCTTGGCAAAGATTCACAAAAATCCCATTTCACAATAAACTCCAGAAACTATAACATCACGACGATGCATTTATAAACACTTAAACATCACTATGATACCACATTGTCAAAAATTACTGGACACTGGTATAAGTACCATGATATTGTTATAAACACCAGCACTTTATGTTTTATCATAATTATTTAATGAAACATACCTCATGTATGTGGAGTCACAGTGTCAAGTGAACAAGACTTGGAATGTCAGTTGCAGCCAGCTGGCTATGCTCAACAAACTGATGACTAAAACGTCAATCAAATATTTAATTTTTCGTTTGTAAATTTTGTATTGCCAATAAAAATAAAAATTTATTTTATAGTGGAAATTAACATTAAGCTGTTATAATAGTTTGAACATTTTTACATTTTTTTTCTTACTTTGGCGAATTTTTCATTTGGTTTGAAAACTTGTACTGGTATTTCAACTCTCCCGATGGCACCCCTCTCCTGGCTGTCACCCGGGACAGATCACCCCCCCTCGCATCCCCCCTTAGTACGCCACTGTGTATATATATATATATATAGTAGAGAGAGAGAGAGAGTAAACAATGTTTTATGGTATGTCAGTAACTTCAGCTTGGCGGGATGTGGAGGGCATGATGATCCACCGCACATATGTGAGAAATAACCAGACAGTGGGAATTCCTTGTGGTTACTGGGAAAAGTTGCAAGCTGGTACAAGTATAAAGTTTCAGGGACAAGACATATAGGCATATGGAGAGATCTTATTCTGCAAATGAAGTGAAACTTATTGAAATTGAGAGAGAATTAATGATGATCCTGAAAAATATCTGACATGCTTCTAAAGCAGCCTACCGTAGCCTTTATTTTACACCTGAAAGGTATCACAGCTACTAGACCACCAGGAGAAAATATTGGAAACATTGTGACGAGCCTTCGATAAATGTGACTATGGAATCATAGCATACAAACTTAAGAATACAGGAATTACTGGAAAGCTAGGAAGGTGGCTATTTAATTTCTTGACGCAAAGAACACAAAGAGTGATGGTAAACGGAGTTAAATCGGAAATCTCGGATGTCGCAAGCTCTGTCCCACAAGGGACAGTTTTAGCTCCGTTGCTGTTCTTATTAATGATTGCAATTATTGATGCAGATACATTGTATCATGCTTCGCTGATGACACAAGTATATGTAAGGAAATATTGAACGAAGGCAACATAAGAAAATTACGAAACGACATTGAAACATTATTCCAGTGGGAAGAAAACAACAATACGAAGTTCAATGAAGAAAAATTCCAACTTCTAAGATATGATGACAACAATGAAGTACAGAAAAAGGCTACAAAACTGTGCAAGCCAAACAGATAACACCAAATCCATAAGTCAGGGATCTTGGAGTAATAATGTCTTCGGATGCAGAATTCAGAGAGCAATAAACATCAAAATTACAACGAATAGAAAAATAATGGGGATCATCTGGATGAACTTCCGCAGCAGAAAAGCATACATCATGCTCAAATTATGGAAGAGTCAAGTCCTGCCAATAATTGAGTATTGCTCAGTACTCACAAACCCCTACAGAAAACGAGACAATTCGAACACTGAAGCTATACAAAGGACTTTTTCGTCTAAGATAGAAGAAACAGAAGGTGAAGACTACTGGTCTCGACTACAATCCATGGAACTCTACTCTCTCGAAAAAAGGCGCGAGCGGTACACAATAATATACATATAAAAAATGCTTGGTGCCCTGTCCCTAACCTTAGAAATGAAATAGACACAAACTAGAATGAGAGAAGAGGCAGATTTTGTACGCCCCCCCCATATATATATATATATATATATATATATATATTATATATAATAACTTGGTTGAATGGTTTGTTCTTAGGGAAGCGTAGCTTAGCGAGGAATAGGAGGACGAAAAGATGGTACATGTTTATTAACAGACGTTTCGGAAAAATTCAATTTCCATCATCAGTGCTAAAAAGTTTAAAAACAAATAGAAATAAATAAGTATAATAAATAAAAACGAACAATAAATTAAAATGGCGCAACAATTAGCGAGAATTAATAGTAAGTTACAATATATTAAATTAAAAGATTAAAAATTAAATGATACAAAGTATAAAAGTATGGACAATAAGTAAAATATAAAACGGTTTAGGTAAAACAGAATTGAAGGGTTTCTTACCAGATTGTTAATGTAATGGGAGACTAATTATACAGAAGATTGGGAATGGTTGCCTCTTGAAAGAATTCCATATTAGGAAGATGGAGCCGGGCGGAGTGATGGTGGATTTCTTTTGAGAGTTTATTTGGCAATGTTTAAATTGAAAGCGGAACTGTAATCGTTGAGGGTTGGCTGGATACTGAGGATATAAAGGGACTCAAGTATGCGGAGGTCGATTAGTTGGTTGGCTGAATTAATGATTTTGAAGTGGGAGGAAAGTAACGGGTGGTTGTGGAGGTGGCAGTGATCCCTTATTGCTGATTTGGAGGGTTTGTTCAAGGGCTGTGAAGTTCTTGTAGAAATCCCACGATGCTCGTCCACTCTTGTTTGATATTGGCGGACGGTACTGCCAATATAGTTCGCTTTGCAGCGAACACAATTAAAAGCGTAGATAGTGGAAGAAGCAAGTGGCTGGGGTGTTTTTTCTTTATGGTTGAGGTAAGATTTGATACTATTGTTGTTGGTGAAAGCGAAATGAAATTTAATTTGGGGGTAAAGCGGGGTGAGTAAGAGACGGAGTTCTGAAAGTATTTTGTGGCTAATGTGGTCGTAATAGGGGAATGAAAAATATTGTACGTCTTTTTTAACAGTGGGAACTTTAAGGGGGGGTTGATAAATATTATTAAGAAAATTTCTGGTTAAGGACTGTAACAGATGTTTCGGGAAAGAGTTATTAATGCTGAAGTTAAGAATTAACTCTATTTCATGATGGAAGGATAAGTACGAGGAGCAAAGATGGTAGGCACGGTGGATTAAAATTTTAATACTGTTTATTTTATATAGCAAGGGGATGTGGCTTAGGAAATTAGTACCTAAGCCTGTGTACGTGGGTTTTCGATATATGGAAGTGCTAAATTTGTTGTTTTGTTTAGTTATTGTAATATCTAGGAAGGGAAGGGTGTTATTGGATTCGTCTTCTTTGGTGAACTTAATGTTTTTATGTTGGGAATTAAGGTAGTTAAGAAAAGGGGGGGCATGGTTGGCATTGTGAAAAAGGAGAAAGGTGTCATCAACGTATCTTTTATATAGGTGTGGTTTATAATGAGTGGGGCAATGAAGTAGCCAGTTATTTTCGTGATGGCCGAGGAAGATGTTCGCTAGAGTGGCACTTAAGGGGGATCCCATAGCTAGTGAGTCGGTTTGTTGATAAAGTTGTTGGTTAAAGAAAAAATAGGTGTCTGAGGCGGCAAGCGTGAGCAGTTTGGTAAATTCATGTTTTGTTAGATTCAAAACTGTATTCGGATTGTTGGCGAAAAGGCTGTAATACAGATATCGATGGCTTCTTTAATTGGAACGTTGGTGTAGAGAGATGCTATATCGAAACTATGCATATGAAGGTTATTTGAGTTATTTATGGTCCATATTTCTTTAGTGAATTCGTAGGAGTTGGTGACGGAGTATTCGTTTTGGGTTAGGGGGGTTAAAGTGGGAATTAGGAATTTTGCTAGTTTGTAATTGTGGGTAGTGTAGGCCGAAAGGATGGGTCTAATGGGTAAGTTGGGTTTATGTATTTTAGGGAGGCCATAGAGAGTACCTGGGGATGAGCCGGAACAACGTACTTGGTTATAAGTGCCTTCTGAAATTTTGTTCTGATCATATAGTTTTTTGAGGAAACGGTTGATTTTATCTTCAAGTTTTAGGGAAAGGGTTAAAGGATTATCGTTAATCTTTTTAAATTTGGTAGGATCGTTATGAACGTTGTTAACCTTATTAATGTAATCTGGTTTATTAAGAAGGACGGTGCCTTTGCCTTTGTCGGGGCGTGAAATGATAATGGAGTCATCTTTAGATAGTTCTTTAAGGCAGGAGAGGTCTTTTCTATTAATAAGGGGGGGGAAAAAACTTTATGAGGTTTAAAACTATAAAAATGTTTATTAGCGATGTGGGTGAGTGAGGACTTTAAAAACGGAAGTTTTGACTCGTCAACTATTGAGAATTTTTTTAAACTATGAAAGAGTTTTTCGAAAGATAAAAAGTGCTTAAAATAATTTATCTTAAAATTTGGCAGTTTATATATATATATATATATATATATATATATATATATATATATATATATACACACCTTACTTTACAACCTTACAAAGGTTTCGCGCGATGATTTCTCATTTCGCGAAGGTCAAGCTTGTCGCCTCTCCTCTCGAGTTGGCCTGGTGAAGTAGTTAGTTGGATTCTCGCGCTCTCCACCTCACACAGCCAGGTACGCCCGGCTCATCGGGGATTGTTCTGAGCCAGGCGTCTAGTCTTCTTTTGAAGATGTCCACTGAAACTCCCTTCGTGTTTCTTAGGTCTTTGGGCAACTGATTAAACAGTTTTGGTCCTCTCACTACAAAACTATTTTCTTTCAGGGTTAAGGATGTCTTGCCTTCAATTTGGGAATACGACACACTCTACCGTTTCTACTTTTCACCGTTGTTTGGGAAGTTACAGGGTTCAGAGTAAGATTAGGGACAAGTTTCTTCATTATTTTCCAAGTGTAAATAATGGTGTATCTCTCTCTTCTCCTTTCCAGTGAAAACAGGAATAGCTTTCATAATCTTTCCCAGTAATTTAGTTCTTTGCACCCATTGATCTTGGCTGTGAAGCTTCTTTGGATCCCTTCCAGCTGTCTAATGTCTTCTTTTTTATATGGGGATGTTAGGACCGAGCAGAACTCCAATTTGGGTATGATCAGGGTTTTCAGTAGAGGAATCATTACATTCCTATCCCTTCGTTTAAAGGTTCTCAATATCTGTCCCGTTATTCTCTTTGCTCTGTTTACTGCTATCTTATTTTGTGTTTCAAATTTCGCATCATCTGTCATTACAACCCCTAAATCGTTTGCTCTGGAATTTCCCTGAATTTCCTGTCCATTTGGGGTATAATATTCAATGGATTTTAGGTCTTTTCTTTTTCCGTACCGTAGTAGCTGAAATTTCTCGGTGTTAAACTTCATATTGTTGTCTTCCGTCCACTTGTAGATTCTGTTCATGTCGGATTGTAGAGATCCTATATCTTTTGGGTTTCTTATTTTTCTACTGATCTTTGTGTCATCCGCAAAGGATGTTACTGTGCTGTCTCTGGTAATGTCCTCATATATGTCAGTTAGCATGATTATGAAGAGTAGTGGGGCTAATTCTGTTCCTTGTGGTACTGAGCTGAGGACCTCTGATTCTGATGAAGATACTCCTTGTACTGTAACGACTTGCCGCCGCTCACTAAGGAAATTATATATCCATTTCCCTAATTTTCCTGTTATTCCCATATATTTCAGTTTATGTATTATGATTCCGTGGTCACACTTGTCGAACGCTTTAGCAAAGTCTGTGTATAGTACATCATAGTTTTCATTACTTTCAAGTGCATCAATAATGTTGTAGTGTTCCATTAGTTGTGATAGGCATGATCTGCCTGACAGAAACCCATGTTGGTTATCATTTAATTTTTTCTGAGTTTCCAAAAAGTCATAGATTTTCTGTCTAACTATTCTTTCAAATATTTTAGTAATGGGATGTAAGCGATACTGGCCTCTTGTTTTTGGCTTCGGATCGATCTCCTCCTCTATATATTGGGACTATGTTCGCGCTCTTCAGGATGCCCGGTATTTCTCCCGTGTCTAGTCATCGTCTCCATATCCAGTATAGGGGCTCAGCGATTGCATTCTTGCAGTTTTTGATCAGTGTGGCATTCCATTTATCCGGCCCTGCCGCTGAGTGTGTTTTTAGTTTCCCTATGGCTTGTGTAATATCATCCGTCGTAAAGTCTAAATCCGTTATACTTTCCCTTTGTTGTTCGTCTTCAAAGAACGCGTTTCTATCGCATATCAATTTGTCAGTTTTGGTGATACTGAAAGATGATTCGTACTGAGCTCTTAATATTTCAGATACTTCTGTTAGATCATCAGATAAAGCACTGTTCTCATTTTTAAAGGTCCGATAGTCGCATGGTTTTTCGACTTTCTTTTTGCGAAATTATAGACGTACTTTGAGTTAGCCTTTATCGCTTCTATAGCATCGTCTTCTTCTTTTTCTGTATGCTTCTCGATTAGTTCCTGTATGACGACATCGATACTTTGCAGTTTATCATTTAATATTTTTCTGATGTTATTTTTACAATTACTTAATTTTGCAGTCACTCTTTTTCTCTTTCGAAACAATGCCCGTTTGTCTTTCGAACCGCTTCTCTTTCCTCTTTGTTGTATCTTTGGGACATGTTTTTCCACAATTTCTAACATCTTCACCCCTGACGTCATTAGCATCTCCTCCGTTGTCTTGGTCTCGAAAATGATTTTCCAATCTATTACTTCCATGCTGGATGTCACATCTTCCCAGCTTTGGAGTGAAAATAAAAAATTTCGAATTTGCTTCTTTCTGTTGTGCGTGTTCTTTCTTTTCCTGTTGCCTTTATATTAGTTGTTATTTCAATGATGTTGTGGTCCGATATCATAGTTGGGGATATGTCTACATTATCACTTAGATTACTGTTGTTTGTGAATACCAAATCTAGGCAGTTGTTGCTGTTGTTTAGCCGATCAGCCCACCCTGATCGAGCAAGCCGGCGGCACGCAGGTAACCGATCGCCCTCTCCGGAGTGGACCAGAGGTTCAGCGCACTAGTGATGTTGTGTTGTGTTCGTTGTTGTGCTAGAGCGGTACAGTCTGTCATAATGTGTTCAATTGTTTGTGGTGTCTCCTAGCACAGGTGGCAGGTGTCGTCTGTGGAGTTGTCTAATCTGTGTTTATATGTCCGTAAGTTGGGGGTGATGTCCACATCGGAATCGTGCTAAGTTAACTCGATCCGATTTGCTCAGGCTGATCTCTGACCTGTTACTGGGTGGCGGCTTCGCATCTAGGACCGCATTCGGACCGAGTCGTGTCAGTGCTTTGTGGGTTAGGTGTGAGTGTGTATATGTTTTATGTACTGTGTGATGTCTGTGGGGCGTGGTATGGAATGGAGTATTTGGTTATAATGTCTCTCTGGTGTTACCTTAATGGTGCGAGGTGTTGGTGCATGATTGTACATGTAGTGGCAAGGGTGTTGTGGGTTAGTTGTCGCTGCTGCCATGAATTGTGTTCCCCTCATGTCTAAATGTTCCCTAACTTTCAGTATTTTTGTTTCTGTGTGCAGGTTCTATTGGTGTTGTTTGAGTGCATCCTGTAATGATACGAAGTGCGTTGTTTTGTATTGTCTGTAAGGTGTTTATGTGTGTGTTTGAGATAGTGGGTGCCCAGCATGGGCTAGCATAGTCCATAACTGAGCGAATATATTGTTTGTATATGAATGATGTTGTTTCCTGCTGGTGTCCAAAGTTTGTGCCTGTTAGTACCCTAAGCGTGTTAAGTCTTGACGTACATTTGTTTTTAATGTCCTGAATGTCGTTTGCAAAAGATAATGATGTGTTGTATGTGACCCCAAGTATTTTGGTCCTGTGAGTGTGTGGAATGTTGGTGTTGTTTAGTGTAAGCTGTGGAATTACCTGGTGTTCTTTTGTGTTGCTTGTAAGCAAGGTGATGGTTGATTTTGTGGGCGCTACTTTCAGTCTATTGTGTGTGAGCCAGTCTTGTATACTGTTTATGTATGTTTGTAGGTTGTTTGTAGCGGTGTCGATGTTGTTGTGGGTGGATGTTAGAGTGATGTCATCTGCATATGATGATAAGGTAAGCTTGTTATCTATGGGTGTTGGAATGTCATGCATGTATAAGTTGAAGAGTGTTGGTGAGAGAACAGAGCCTTGAGGGACCCCGTTCGGAAAAAGCTTGTGTTTGGATGACTTGCCATTAAATGTGACATGTGAGTATCTTCCTGAAAGATAGTTGCTCAGCCACCTTTTGGTGTTATTGTGCATGTTTGTGTTGAGTAGTTTGTTTATGAGAGGGAAGCGTGGGATAGCATCAAATGCTTTACTAATGTCCATTGTTGCTAATAGTGTACGTTGAGCTGGTCGTCTGGAGTTGATGCCATCTATGATGTGCTGCGTGAGGTTAGTGAGTAATGTCGTGGTTGAGTGGTGAGGTTTGAATCCATGTTGAGTAGGCGATAGTGGAATGTGTGGGTTGGTGATTTGTAAGATTAGTCTTTCTGTTACTTTGGAAGGTGTGCATAGTAAAGTAATGGGTCTATAAGAAGCTGGTTCTGTTGGATTTTTGTTTGGTTTGAGTAGTGTAATAATTTTACCTTGTTTCCATATGTCAGGAATAATACAGTGTTGGTATGAATATGTGCTGATATTTGTGAGAGCTAGTATTCCTTGTGGGCCCAAGTGTTTAAGGTGTATGTTAGATATGTTGTCTGGTCCAGTAGCCTTCGAATTCTTAATGTTTTTGATGATCTTGGTGGTCTGGTCTGTATTGAAGGGTGTAATGGTCGTGTCGAGTCTGTAGGTTTTCTTGTGTCTGGTTGTTTGTCTGTCTGCGTCTTTCTGGTTGTTGTCTCTGTTTAAGTGACTTATCTTTGCGTAGTGATTAACTAGAATGTTAGCTTGTTGTGTGTATGTTGGGATATTATTTTGGCTGCGACAGATAGCCGCGTGTGAGGTGTGAATGCCGCTGTTAGAGTGGGTAATGCTGTTTATAGTCTTGTATAGCCTGGATGTATCTGTGGAGTGGTTTAGTGTTGTTATGAATTCTCTGAATGTTTCTGTTTGTTTTCTTTGAGTTTGTTGTTTATTTCTGTGTTGAGCTGTTGTATCTGCTGTTTTATGGCTTCTGTGTGTGGTGTTTGTGTGTTATATTTGAGGTTGTTACGTTGCCTTATGAGGTGGGCTATTTCTCTAGTGTAATTTGGGTTGTATTTCCTAATGTTGCCCTTGGGTATGTATTTGTTTGCATTATTGATGACCTGATTAAATGTCTTGAGTGTTGTATTGATGTTTATGATGGGTGTGCTGTTTAATGTGGTGAATTGTTCCTCAGTCTGTATTTTGAACTGTTCCCAATCAGCTTTTTTGTAATTTTGTAAGTGTGCCTAAGGCTGTTGGGGCAGAGTGTAGAATGTGTTGTAATGATGATGGGCAGGTGGTATGATGACAGTTGTTTTTCTGTTCTCCATTGTGTATGTGTTGCTAGTGAGGGGGAACAGAACGTTATGTCTGGGGAGGAGTTTGAGTATCCTGCTTGATGTGGTATGTGTGTATGTTCTTCTGTATTGTTAAGAATGAAGAGGCTGTTTAGTTGTGTGGCTATGTTGGCGCCTCTGGTGTTGTTTTGGTTGTGCAGGTACCAACTAGTGTCTTTGGCGTTGAAGTCTCCTCCTAAGATGACATTAGTGAGAGAGGCCAGATTGTGTAACTGTGGATTGTAATTGGCTGGCACCTGAGGTGAACTATCTGGTGGGATGTAAATGTTGATTAGTGTGGTGTTGTGTTTTGCGCGTGTTTTAATGTTAACTGCCTGTATTTCTATCGTGTTATCTGCTTGGATTGTGTTTGTAATGTTTTGGGTAGCATCAGTGTAGCTAATGCTTTTACGTATGTAAGTGATGAGTCCACCCCCGTTAACCCCAGTACGATCTTGACGGATCGCCGTGAAGTCAGGGATGGTGGGTGTTTTGTGTGTGTGTTTTAGTTTTGTTTCTTGTATAAGTGCTATGTGAATGTTTTGTTTGTGTACGAATTCCGTAAGCTGCATGATTTTGTTTGTGAGGCCATCTACGTTGTACTGTAGTATGTTAATATTATACTATTAATATTATACTGTTAATAATATATTATACTACAATCTAGGCAGTTGTTTTTTCTTGTGTTTTCTGTTATTTCTTACGTTAACATAAATTCATCAGCTAGAGCTAGTAGCATTTTTACCTGCTCCTGGTCTTCTCGTGTGCCCCCCTTTTCCTTCACAGTTCGCCTGCCAGTCCTTTAGATGAGTTTCCGTGAGACATGCAAAGTCTGCTCCGGCATGAATCCTTTCAGGTATACAACTTTGTTCGTGGAATGGTTTCATTTAAGGCCCTGTATGTTGGCTAGGATTATTTTTATTTTTCTTTCTTTTTCGCATACAGGTGGTTCCGATTTGTTTTCCAATGGGGGTGCCGGTTTCGTTGCCTTGTGGTCCTCCGAGAATTTACCTCTTTTTATCTTTGTCGGTACCTGTTGTCCCGATAACGCATGAAGTGCCTTTGTTCGTACCTTCTGTGTGGCTCTCCGATTCCTGTATTTATATTTGTCAGCTGTGAAATGTGTCTGCTGCGTCTAAAAATTGGCACTCTTCTTTAATGTTCGTTTTTTCTGTTCACTTGTTGCGTTCCTTTGAGGGTGGTGGTATCGGCATTTTTTTTCGTATTTGCAACTCCCATATCTTGCATAAGTGTTGCAGACCGTAAGATGGTGGAACATGCATTTCTTATCAAATTTGCAGTATCCACTTGTGTAATGCGGTTTCCATAATGTGGGATGTGCATATATGCATTGCCCATCCCGATATCTGCAGTTCCCTTTCGCGTAGTATTTACCTACGATATTTTCTACGCTTCGGCTTCTTTTCTTATTATTTTCAACATTCTTAATTTTGGCATTATCATTATTTTTCTTTGGCTGTTTATTTTCTACGGTTTTAGTTAACTTTTTGTCATTTCGTTCGTTGGACCGTTTGACTACTTCGCAACTTTTACTTATTTCTTTTCTTTCATCTATGTCTTCCTTCCGTATTATATTGTTTATATCTTTATTCGTTATTAAATTATTGTTCGCTATTATGCTGTTATTCGTTATATAATATATGAAAATTATTTCACGAAAGTAACACGTGAAAAATATTTATGATGAATAAAACACGAAGGAAAGGAAACAGAGAATGGTGCTCAAGCGCTTTCGTCTAATGACATCCTCAGGAACACTGAAGTATATAAAGAGTTACAGCCTATATATAGATTACAGAAAAAAAATATGTATATATATACACAATAGACGGAAATAAAAAATAAAAATTAAACATTAAAGGATTGTGGGAGGAGCATACAAATTGTAAGGAAAAACTACCGATGTTTTAGCACTTTGCTCGAATCCAACACAAGATCATATGAATTGTTTCCAACCAATGTTATAGTTAATTAAAAAAATAATAAATTAAAAAATAAAAAAAAACTTAAGAGGAGCATACAAATTTATACTGGAAATCTGCCCAGGTTTTAGCACTCTGCCCTTTTGTCTAAGTTCGATGTATATAAAAATAAATTGAAAAATAAAAGTTATTAGAGTAGCATACAAGTTTACCAAAGGTTTAGCGTTCTACCCTTCTTATCTAAATCCGTTCTGAAGGAATTCAAAACAACAGGATCGAGTTGAAAAAACCTTTGCTTATGTTGAAGTTATTTGTAAGTTGGATAATGGCAGACTCAAGAATATTTCTATTAACAATGTTGCTAGAGTGAAACAAAACTGTAGCATTATTCCAATCAATACAGTGGGATAAGTCTGACAAATAGACAAAAAGGCACTGGACGACTGTCCTGTTCTAACGGAATATTGATGCTGTTTTATACGTGTGTGCAAATCCTTTCCCGTCTGACCTATGTAAAAGGAATCACATTGTTTACAACCAATTTTATAGATAATACCTGAATCATTGGTAGGGCTATTTTTTACTATGATATTTTTCACGATATTGTTGTATGAAAATACTACATTAATATCCAAAAGTTTAAGTAGTATTTTCATATAACAATATCTTGAAAAATATCATAGTAAAAAATAGCCCTACCAATAATTCAGGCATTATCTATAAAATTGGTTGTAAACAATGTGATTCCTTTTACATAGGTCAGACGGGAAAGGATTTGCACACAGGTATAAAACAGCATCAATATTCCGTTAGAACAGGACAGTCGTCCAGTGCCTTTTTGTCCATTTGTCAGAGTTAGCCCACTGTATTGATTGGAATAATGCTACAGTTTTATTTCACTCTAGCAACATTGTTAATAGAAATATTCTTGAGTCTGCCATTATCCAACTTACAAATAACTTCAACATAAGCAAAGGTCTTTTTCAACTCGATCCTGTTGTTTTGAATTCCTTCAGAACGGATTTAGATAAGAAGGGTAGAACGCTAAACCTTTGGTAAACTTGTATGCTACTCTAATAACTTTTATTTTTCAATTTATTTTTATATATATCGAACTTACAAGAAGAGAAATGCTAAAACCTGGGCAGATTTCCAGTATAAATTTGTATGCTCCTCTTAAGTTTTATTTTTATTTTTATTTTTCAATTTATTATTTTTTTTTTAATTAACTATAACATTGGTTGGAAACAATTCATTTGATCTTGTGTTGGATTCGAGCAAAGTGCTAACATCGGTAGTTTTTTCCTTACAAATTTGCATGCTCCTCCCACAATCCTTTAATGTTTAATTTTTATTTTTATTTCTCCGTTTATTGTATATATATTTTTTTTTTCTGTAATCTATATATAAGCTGTAACTCTTTTGTACTTCAGTGTTCCTGAAGATGTCATTAGACGAAAGCGCTTGAGCACCATTCTGTGTTTCCTTTCCTTCGTGGTTTTATTCATCATATATATATATATATATATATATATTATAATTATCACAATCAACAAATATTCAAGTTTGCGATAAAAAACTCATTCTTAATATATGCATTTAAAGAAAACTGGATGTCGGGTTTGTGGTAGGTTAGCATTTGTAATTACAGATTCAGTAGCATAGGTACTGAAAGTTGAGGGATTTTCTTCATCAAGAATCTTTCTATTAGCAATCATAGTCAACGCCTATTCACATTACAAGTAACTTTTTCGGATCACTTAACATATTGCTTCCCAAAGCATTCGGGAAGCAATATGTTAAAGTGATCCCTCCTGGGAAGCAATATGTTAAAGTGATTAACACTGGGAAGCAATATGTTAAAAAGAGAAAGGTTGGTTGGTTAGAAAGAGGTTGGTAATCCAGGTTGGTAATCTAACCAACCAATCGTCAAGGGCGTACAGTTGACCTAACGATTGGTTACGTTAGGTCGTGATATTTTCGTTAGTTAGCCTTATAAGGCTAACTGAAGAAGGCTGGGGCCCCAGATCTTCAGGAGATCCAAATATTTTACATTCACAAAAAATGCAAAGCATAATAAGTTAAGTTGTCCATAAATTTACATTTTCTCGACTAGCTAATCTCACAATATTATAAACTATTGTAATGTAACTGTAATTGTTGTGTAATGTCTATTTTTGGGGAGCAATATGTTAAAGTGATTAACACTGGGAAGCAATATGTTAAAGTGATATACACTGGGAAGCAATATGTTAAAGAGAGGTTCCTGGGAAGCAATATGTTAAAGTGATCCACTTTTTCTTATTAGAGTTTGAGGGATGAGTTTCAATGAGAAAAATTGCAGACTAAATCTGTGAAAATACTTTTTAGTCAGAGTGGTAGCTTTTTGGTGTGACTCGATATATTGTGTGTAAAAAAACAGCTCCTTACTTTTTTAAGAAATAATGGATGTTTTCATTCATGAAAAAGGGGTAATAAATTGTATACACAATACATATCTGTTCAAGCAGATCTTAATTGTAATGAGCTATCTTTAACCTGAACCACCAACTGTAACAGATGAAGATTTGTTTTAAACAGAGTATAAGAATTTGGTAGATAGTAGGCCTTTAGATGATTTCATATATGGCCGGGTTTGTAGGTCACTTTGCTGAGAGAAAAATTTATTAATTTTAATAAAGTATAGAAATCTTTTAGAAATTGTATTGTGAATGAGTATATACTGTAATGTTTTAGTGTATACAAGTTGGGAGATGTGAGGTCTACCCTATTTAGTCAGAGAGTAACTACTATACTGTGCATGTGATTGAAAATCTGTACGATTTTATTATTATTATAAAATGTAGCTCATGACTTGGATAATCCTGATAGGCCCAGTGGGTTCATGTTTTCCAAATGAAATGTAAAATAATGCCATTGTGGTAATAGTAGATCCTTAGCTAACCAGTTTTAAGAAAATTTGGGTACTTTCCCGAATGAGAGGTAGTTTGTAGATTGAAAATAGTGTATATTCTTAGATGTCTTGAGAGTGGCAGTTTGTTAGGTTTGATGTATTTGTGTCGTATATCATTGCAGGGCATTTTTAAAGCTAATTTCACTGGGCGACAAAGGATATATATATATATATACGCCCAAAGGCGTACTTAGCATTTTACCCCCTTAGAAAGGAAATTGTCACCACAGTGGCTGATAGTTGTGCCATTAGATATCGCTAGTTTGCTATTAGAGGCTGCTGTTCTTTTTTATTTTAAAACTTATTTATATATACCTGGACTAACTACCAGTATTACTGACTGACTTCTCAGGATGCATAATAGTAGGGCAGCTAAACAAGTTGAAGTGGACAATCCGGACAAAAGCACCAAACTTTCCCTACTTGTATATTTTGGACCAACAATTAAAAATATCCCCGGAACCACCTTCAGAGACCATTACTTGGCCGCCATATTGGATTTCAAGATGGCCGCCATAGACAAAATGGAATTTTTGATATAAGTTTCAATAGAGAATTCCCTTGGCATGTTTGGCATCAAACTATATGTTTTTTGGCATGATCAGATCAATAAAACAACTTTTAAGCTGATCAGAAGTATGTTTACTGCAGAAATCACACTTCGTACAACATATACAGTGAAAATCGTGAATATTTTAACACAAAAACCATGTTCAAGAAAACCATGTTTAAGAAAAATCAACGAAACTATAACAATTGAAGATTTCACCCACCAAAAAGTAGACCTTTAGCTCTATAACTGAATGTGGGAGAGGAAAATTGGCAAAATATGTGCATTTTAAAAAATGAAATTCTACAAAGGTCAAAATGCTACCCTTTCATATTTGCACAATTTTCATGCATTATTCGTGGTTCTATAGAAAACTTGTATTAACAACATTTGTAGAGTAAGGGCAGGGCTATTAAATGGGCACCATAAAATGGAAATATCTTGGCATTTAGCATTGCAGTGCCTACTGTCCCAACTCACCCCTGTCCCGAACTGTCCCAACTCACCCCGCTCGACGCTATATGTTAAACTGCACAGTTGTAGCTACACAGTTCTGTACACTTCCACCTGGCCTTCTTGCAAGCACACCTGGTGCCACATCCACTCTTGCTCTTGCAGCTGCATTTGACCAATTCGCTGCAAGCTTTAGATGCTACTGGTCTTGTGGTCCAAACTGGTGTCCATGACTGGGACTCTTCGCTAAAGGTCCATCCCCATCCTTCAGGAGTTGGAAGATTCTGTTCACTTCTCTCACAGGTCGACCATATTCCTCCCTGGTATGTGACCCTCCTGGTGTGTTGGAGAAGAGCATCCTGAGTTGGTGGGATAGTCTCCATAGCTTTTCCCTTCTGACAGAACATGACCTTTCTTGCCTCATCTACACGTTCAATGTCACTGGTGTTGTCATAGAGGAAAACTGTGTACCGTTCAAGAAGCTTGAAGTGGGGAGTTTCGGCGTCAACATCTGCAAATGGATTTCGTGCCATGAATGTGAATGCTTGTGTTACCTCAGGGTAATGGTGCCATGCTGCCCATGCCGTATTCTTGCCCCTTCCGTAAAAGGATGATGTATCACATCCCGTGAAGCAGTGAAACAGTGGTAGGGATGTGCATCTCTCTTCACCCAAAGAGGCACAGATTGTGTTAATATGATGGTAAGTGAAGTTTTTCCCAGTGCCAAAACCAACCCAAATATTTACTTCAGATCTTATGGACGTCAAGTGATGGAATTTTCCTATTAGAATGACAATAACATCCGTGTCTACAGTTCTGATCATGCAGTTAATGTGCCCTTCCTTTATTGCATCTTGAAGATGAATGAACAGTCTAGTGTCTGCCTCCTCATGGTCGCATCTTGGCATTGTGCGGTCGGCCCCATTGATGACGACTTCAGGTCCTGATGTAATAACAACTTCTTTGTTGTTAGGAACTTCCATTGCAGCAACCTTGTCTGATAGGAAAGCGAACAGTTCTTGCTTGTTTCTAGAGTCTCGAAGGAAGTCATGCCAATTTAGGGGTAATTTGGTTTTTCCTTCAACCTTTCTTCTGATTCCTTTTCCCCATTTTTCTCTGGTAGTCTCTTTTAAGGTGCTTGCAGTGTAGGTATCCCAGACGATGTCAATTCGCTGGCAAGTTTCTAACTGTTTGATGAGATAAGGGACGAATACACGATCTGCATACTCTTCAAAGTTGGTAACACCTGCAGTAGACAGCAAATGGACGATGGCAGCTCCATCAAGAAGTTTCACATCAAAAGGATCTGGAGGGTTGTCCTTGTTTTCAAATGTAATGATTTTCAGTAGGTCAGACTTTTTCCCAAACCGCAATTTCCCACCATCAGATAGGGAAGAAGGAAAGGGGTGATTCTCGTGTTGGAAGAATGCATCCATGTCACTATGCCGATGTTGCATAACAATATACAGATGAGAGAATAGAGCAACATCGTTCTTCAGTAGTTGGATTCCCCCAACATTCCGTACCTGAGATTTCGGCCGAGGACATCTGAAGAGGGCAAGCGAGTTCTTCTTGATCGGTGTATGAATTGACCTTGTACAATCTGTGACAACTTCTTTGTAGTATCGGCTATATTGCTCCTTACCCAAATCCTTTATAGTTCTCACTGTATGGACCACAGATTCATCCATGACATTCCTTGTGTCTAAGGCCAGTAACTCATTCCCATTATCACAAAATGGATTTCCCATATCACGGAAGACTTCAACGAGATTAGAAACATGATCCTTGAATCTTCTCTGTGTAGATAGTCCTTCTTCGTGGTGGAAGTTGTTGTCTTCAGTTTCTGGAAGGTTTTTGTCTTCATATTCAGTAATCAATCTGGTGTTCTGGCCCTGCTACCATCCACTTCTTGAATGCCACTGGATTCTCAGTCAGACCCACCGCGCCTCCTGAACCTTTGACTTTCTCATTGTTTTGTTCATGCGCTTGGTCTAAAGGCATGGCTGAGAATCTCTTCTTGGTTTTGTGTACTACCCAGTGTCCATTTCGTGAAAACTCATTCATAACTGGCTGAGGGAGATTCTTCATGTCCCGGATGTGGAGTGGAAGCCAACGTGCGTAATTCTGGTGGTCAAGAGCAAAGAACCAGGGAACTACTTTCTTCAAGCTTTCTACATACAATGGAAAGTCTCCTGCACGATGTGATCGTATGAATATGAGGCCGTCTATCTCCATCTGAAGAATTGTCTCCCAGTATTGGAATGTTGGACTGACCTGAACCATCTTCTTCTTCCACTCTTCCTTTGTCTTGTCATCATAGGGACCAACAGTTTCCATAAATGTTCACAAATCACCTGCAAAACAGAAAAGCACATATTATATAGTTATATTATTAAATATTTTACATTAAATAAACATTTAAGGGTAATTCTGATTATTTTATAGCAATCCTGGCATCGAAATATGTAGGTTTAGGGACTATTTATTTACAATTACTCCTCACAATAGTTTGTTGATTTCTAGCTGGCAGCCATCTTGGATTTCCAAAATGGCAGCCAAGATAGGGTTGTGCGTCTTGGTTCCGGGAAAAATTGGTAGCTAAGGTCCTGAACAACATTTGAGCCAAGTTTGGTGCTTTTGTCCAGAATGTCCACTTACTTCAAAAATCAGGGTCTAAGCTACTGCACTATAACCACTGCTTTACGATCAGTTCTCTTCCACTCTGGTCCACTCGTTATAATCCAAGCACTCTTTGAGACCAGAGTTGCAAACTTCGAGTTCCACAAGTTGCCAACTTCAAGTTCTAAACGCTATGAATCATACACAGTTTTGTATGGAAAAAACTAATATGTCGCCCAGTAATGAGACATTTGATTGATTAGTCGACAAAAAATTTCGGCTGGGCGACATTTATGTCCCTCAGTTATAATGTTAAAAAATGCTCTGTATCATTGTAAGTGGAGTGTTTTATGTGATGTAAAATGTTGTATGTAATTTCTTTTAGTCTTTCTGATCAGCTAATGTAGGTTTCTAAAAATTACAGGTTCTGATGATGAACCGAGTTAATCTCGAAACGTAAAGTTATGATTAATAAACCAAACGAAGTTAGGAATGTTAAATATTTTAGTTTCCTTTCCCATTAAACATGTTAAACGTTTTCTGTATGGGTACGTATAAAGAAAAAAGTCATTTGACGGTTACTCTGTTAATTTAAATATTTCAGTAATTAACAAAATGCTTGAAGGAAACCTTTGCTTTGGTACAGGAAAATATCTAAGATGATAAAAAAATAAAAAGAGGACATTATGGAGTATAAAAGTAGTAATAGCCTAGCGGCTTTATCTGAATACAGACAGTTATGAAACACGTTAACCGGCCTGAATAGGATGGGCAAAAGGTATAATGAAATAGTCTAGTTAGAAATAGATATAGGGCTCCAAAGAATAATTTTATTATTTATTAGCCGAGACACTAACTATTTACGTGATCTATTGATTGTTCACATAGGTACTAAGATGATAAATAAAGTTAAAAGCTACTGGTGTCGGTTATGAATTACCTAGAATTGGTTACAAGACGGAGAATAATTCCAGATGCCCATAAGTCTGGATGACAAAATGTATAAAGTTAGACGTCACCGGAGTCATCGTTTAGCTTCAATACTTTTTACTTTATAGCTAAATGACTTAGAGCAAGCTTGTCCAACATACGGACTGCCAAAGACTTGTATCAGGCCCAGCTGGTGGATACTGAAGATTCAATATCCATTATCATATTTCTATTTCAATAAAATTTAAAAAATAAAATTTATCTAAAATTTGCACACCGTCCCTCGGTGTTGATCGTTAATTGAAATATGGCCCTTCATGAAAAAAAGGTTGGACACCTGTTAAAAAAAGTGGTTACAAATAACCGTGCATATTTCCAAATAAAATATAAACAAATTAAATAAAAATAACAACCCTCGTTTCTAACCAACTAGTGAAGTTGGGTTTCCCTAATTAACAAAAAGAAGAAAGAAAAAAGTTTCTGAGACAAAGAAAAACGGAGCTTTGTCCATTCTTGAAAAATTTTGACCGCATGAAGCGGGCTAGTTTTTTCGTAAAGTAAAATTCTCGTGGTTCCCCAACTAACCGGGCAACTTAAAGTCAACCTTTAAACCTCACAACTTTTAAATCTTAACCTTAATAACCACTGCAATTAAACAAAAACCCTGTTTAACTAAATAGAGGCCTATCAGAACTAGGTATAAGTAAGTTAATTAAAGAAAATAACTAAGGTAAGAGAAAAACTAGGTACCTAAAAGAAACTCGAACCGGGCTACAACTGCCCTAACTCAATAATTAAATGGCTGTTATAGCCCCTATTAAAACCTAAAGGCAATATAGCCCTAACTTAACTTGAGTAAAACCTTCAAAACTTTAAACCTTAAACCTTTAAAACCAAAAACTTAAGGGCAATACAGCCCTAGCCTAACTTAACCTGCAAAACCTAGCTCTGGGAAATAGCCCCTACAAATAAATAACCTAGCAGTGTGTTAAATAATAACTTAAAACTTAACAAATAAAATTCAAACCTGGAAACTAAATGAAACTTATGGATTAGTTAGAAACAGAAAGGGTAACGTTCAACTGGCAACTTCATTTTGGTAAGTCTAAATTAATTTTAATGAATTTAGCTTCACCATAGTTAGTAATCTGGCTGCTGACCAAATTTTAACCTGAAAACCACTGTAACAGTGAAAAAGTCTGTAGCTATGTTGACAGTGTCTAAATAGGCCATTATTATTTCTATAATTACTGTGTCTATTTAAAGTAAACTTAACCTTAATATTACACCTAAATAAAAATAATCTCTCTCAAGCTAAATAATAAATTCTAAATAATAAATTTTTTAATATGGCGCCCCCGGGTGGGCAGTCGAGAAGTTAGTTACCCTTTTTTGTTTTATTTCTGATACAATAGTTTTAAATCCAGTGAATTAAATTTTTTATATAATCTGAAAATTTAATTAATTATATCATTGATAATATCATTTATAATATTAAACCTAAAAAATGGATAATGAAACTGAAGCCACTCCAGGAAAAAGTATGGAGACATGGTTGGGAAGTGATGTGGAAGCACTTGAAACTAGTAAATTGGTAAAAAGGAGGGGAGCAATCAGAACCTCAGTTACTAAACTTTTAGCTACAATCAAAGAGAGATTGGATGATTGGACTGAGGAACAAAAAAACTTATATGCTCAGCTTTTGTCCTCACAACTGGACAAGTTACAAAATTTAGATCATGAAATCCTTAAAATGTATGTTTGTTCCGAAGGCTTCTCACAGGCTAAACAAGAAAAACTAGATGAAAAAAATAGTTATTACCACATTGAAATAGGTCAAATGATACAAGCTGCGAAAAATGCTCTGTATGAATTGGTCCACAATTAACCCACCCCTTATATCTCCAGTCTAACTATAGAGTAGATCAAGTCTAGCCTAGAGGGGTCAGCCTAGAGATTCCGGAAATGGTCCAGAGCGGGCAGATAAATTGAGGTCCACAGTAGGATTCCTCACAAGAATTAGGTTAGGGCAATCTACCTTCACCTTTGTTAAGCTATGAGTTGATGCTGGGTCTTAGGCCACAATGTAGGCCTAACTTGTCTGACCCAGCTTAATTTAATGCTTATAACTTACTGGTGTAAAAACTCAATTAGTCACTTACTTTTTGTTATCGGAGTGTCTCCCTTCTCCGGTTATGTTTTCGAGAGCGCACTTTTCTGGTACGTCCTCTCGCCCCGTTCTTCGTTTTCGTTCCCCCTTTGTTCTCCTTTTCGCGGGGCTTCTCGTACCAGCGTTGTCTTGGTTTATTCCTCGGTTGGTTGAGCGGTAATGTATCTCCACTACCGAGCACGCTCCTCCCACACAGTATATAAATACTAGTGTGGAGAATAACTCTGGTGAGCAACCAATTGGTTTCATCCACCCAGTTATTGACATAAAAGGAATTTAATGATTGTTAGATTAACTACCTACCTACTCAGTGAACCATTTTCGTTACCTCCCAACTACCCACTCATCAGTTTTCCATATACTGGGGGCCCCGGGAGATAAAAATTTTGGTGTCATTGTCACCAATTTTTGTCTGAGTGTAGACTAGCTAACTATTTAACTGTAAATGCCTGTTAATCTGATTAACAGTGCCTATCCTCACCTTCTCATGGAGAAGGTGTAGCATTTAATTAGAAGATAAAATATACATCCATAGGATGAAACTGTCTATGGTCTTTACCATAAGAAAAGAAAAATGAAAGTTAGAAGATAAAATTACAATTCCCCAGCATCTATTTTTTGTTGTAAAAATAGTCGCGCTTTTAATGCTGTTTGTCGCTGAGGTCTTGTGTCTGTCAATGTTGTCGTAGGATGCGTTACCACTCCTACTGTCAAAGGAATAGTTACTGGAAGTTCAGTGTCTCCAGTTGTTACTGTCAGTGGAGAAGGTTCTCCAAAGTCCATTGTTTTGGGTCCAGACTCTAAAGGGTACAAAAGAGAAATGTCTCTTGTTGTGTCACCCGTTGAAGTCCTTAATTTGACCACTCTTGTTACCCCATCTGCCCCTTGTCTGAGTTCTGAAACTCTAGCCAGAGGCCAGTTTTGTCTTGGAGTACTGTCATGTATGAGAACAAGGTCCCCTACCTTAATTGTGTCAACCAATCCTTCTTAGTCATTTGTTTATGTCTTCCCTTAGACCCATCAAATACTCAGTTTTCCACTGTTTTATGAAATGAGCTTTAACTCTAGTTAAATGTTGTAACTTAGTCTGGAGCTCATCATGTCGTTGAGTCCAGTTTGGGTCTTCTGAAGAGTCTATATTGTAGTCCGGCAGGAGACTAACTTGTTCTCCCCGAATCAAATGATTTGGAGTTAATGGTTCTGGGTCATTAATGTTGTCACTCACATAAGTGAGTGGTATTGTTAATGATGTTCTCAATCTCAGCCAGGAGAGTGAGTAACCCAAATAAGTGTATCTGTTTTTTGCCAATTGCTTTCTTCAAGCAATTCTTACTGTCTGTATATTCCTCTCCCAGATAGAACCATACCAAGGAGAGGCAACCGGAATATACTTCCACTTTATGTTTGTATTTTGTATATATAATTGTGTGATTTCATTGCTTAACAAGTCGTGGATGATTTGTTCACCAGCTTTGAAATATGTAGCATTGTCAGTCCAAACTGTCTTGGGTACTGAATGTCGTGCACAGAATCTCTTAAAGACAGCAACAAAAGATTCTGCTGTTAGGTCCTCCACAACATCCAAATAAACAGCTCGTGAGGCTGCACATGTAAACAGTACAATGTACATTTTTTGTTCCGTGTCACCCACCCCTACGGTCAATGCTCCTGTATAGTCAATGCCTACAGTCTCAAAGGGTCTGTTGAGAGTAACTCTCTCCTCTGGCAAAGCAGGAGGATTTGGTTTCCTATAGGGCCTAGCATGAATACGCCTACATGTGACACACTCACTCAGGACTGTTTTAACAGTGATCCTTCCCTTGGGTATCCAATAAGTTTTTCTTAATGTAGTTAGTGTCTGTGGTACCCCCATATGATATACATCATTGTGTATTTTTCTGATGATTAATGTTGTCAAATAGCTAAATCTAGGTAAAAGGATTGGATTTTTGCTTTTGTATGACAGTTTTGATTTGTCTAATCTCCCTTTACACCTTAGAAGGCCTTCCTCATCTCTGAACAAGTTTAGATCCACAACTACTGATGGTACAGGTTCTTTTGTTTGTTTCCCATTTGTTAAGAATTCTAACTCTTTATTGTACTCTTTTTGTTGGGCCTGGCCTATCCAATATTGGGTTGCAACTTCTGTATAATTATGATTGTTTTTATTTAGCTGTTTGTTAATTGTAGCTAAACAGTTGTGAGCAAACCTCAAACAGTAGGCTGTCACCCTAACAAGTTTGTTGAAATCAGAATACTTTTCATAATTAGTGATTGGTTCAACCTTTTCATTTGAAAAGATTAAATTTAATGTCAAGTTAACTTGTTCCACAGGCCATTGGTCTGTATTACAGAGCCACTTAGGTCCCATAAACCAAGTTTTGTTTGACTTCAACAACTTGTAGGATAAACCTCTGGTCAGAAAGTCTGCTGGATTCTGTTTAGTTGGAACATAGTGAAAGTTTACTTGTAGGCTTTCATTAGCGTCAGCTATTTCTTTTAGCCTATTCTTACAAAGATATTCTTACTATTAATGCTATCATTCCGTATCCAGGCAAGACAAATCTGACTGTCAAGCCAGACGTGGATATTAGTTATGAACACATCATAGTAAGCATCCTTAAGCAATGAAATGGTTTTAATGGCTAATGTAGCAGCCAATAGTTCCAACTGAGGTATGGTTCGGGTAGGTTTGAGAGGTGCAACTTTCCCTTTTGCATAAATTAGATGACTTTCTGTAGGCTTACAAGATACGCACAGCACCCATAAGCTTGTGTGCTTGCATCAGCAAACACATGAAGCCTCTGGGGCTTATCCCTAAACCCACAGCACCTTTGAATTTTAATGTTCTGCACTTTTGTTAAATCAGTAGCTAACTTCTTCCAAGATTTTTGATTTTCATTTGTTATTGGATCATCCCACCCAACATTTGTCCTCCAAATTTCTTGGAGGAGAATCTTTGATTTTATTGTTGAAGGCAGGAATAGACCCATAGGATCAAAAATTTTGGAAGCCTCTGATAATATTTGTCTTTTAGTATTTGCTTCCTCATCAAGTTTAAAACCTTTAGTACAGATTGAATCATGACTGTTAGAAGTTGCATCCAAATACCAGTTCATACCTAAAGTTTTAACTCTGTCTGATGGCTCAGTAAGACCATTATTATCTTTTAAAATCTTTTTGTTTAAATCCTCATTATTGAAATCCACTCTCTAAGTTCAAAGTTACCTTGTTGCATAATGTTTTGAGAGTGTTCATAGACTTCAGATAATTCAGATTTTGTTGTCGTTGAGCCTATTAGATTGTCTACGTAAAAATGTTCCTTAAGGAAGTTCAATGTTAGAGAGTTATTAAACTGGTTTAAATGATGTTTAATTGTCAATGCTAATAGGCTAGGTGAGCAATTGGCTCCAAACAACACAACATTAAATCTATAGGTTATGAACCCTTTATTCAAATCAAATGGATCCTTGAACCATAAGAACCTAAGTTGGTTCTTATCATATTCATTTTTAAGATTTATTCTCAAAAATGCCTTCGAAATGTCACTTTGTACAGCATATTTGTCTAACCTGAACCTCAGTAAGATCTTCACAAGGTCAGAAATGAGATTAGGACCCTCAATCAAGCAATCATTCAAGCTGTGTTTATCACTGTCTTTGAGGCTACAATTATATACTACTCTAAGTTTTGTTGTTGGGGCATCTTGTCGATAAACCCCCCTGTGGGTTAAATAATGACAACCATCTTTTTTAAAAGGGTTATCTGTTACTTCTTCAATGAAGCCTTTCTGTAGCTGTTCTTTGAAGACATTATTATATATTTTACATTATTTTCTTGTTTGAGTTTTTTCATTACTTTATATAAATGTCCTTTAGCTACTTTGAGATTATCTCTTAAAGTTGGACAATTTATTTTCCAAGGTAACTCAATAAAATAAACTATTGTCTTTACACTGAATGGTGTCTTCAAATCTTTCTACCATTAACTGATCTTCTGAAGTTTGATGTGTGTCATGTATACCCACAGATTCTAGTAACCATAAAGTTTGAATTGCCTCATCCAAAGTTTCATTTGATAATGATGAATTAATGTTCTCAGTTGAGATAATATATTCAAAGTGTTGCTATTCTTACAGGTGTTATGTAGGACTGAGTTGAGGCACATAGTATTTGTTGGTCATGCACTGTTTTGGTTTAGGTCTAGGTTGTAGTCTGATAGGTCACCAAAGGGGCTATCCCTGATGGAGTCTGAATAGCTATACCATTACCTATCTCTACTATGCCTTATGAATAAGATTAATATAATCTGCCCCTATTAGCATTTCAATGTTAGCTATTGTGTGTTAGTGATATGTCTATCAGCTATTTTGTAGTGTTTTTCAAATGATTTATGGTTTGTTCTAGTTTGGGTATAACCAGTTTGTTTTGTCCTACTTTAGAAATAATAACTGCTTCAATTTCTTGAATTTACTTTCTAAATGTAGTTCCAGGTCAATTGTCTTATAGCTATTTTGTCCGAGTTATCCTTAACAAAGGACGCAATATTGAAGTTTTGTTCATTCGGGTTTGGTGTCAAACCCAATTTATTAACTAAATTTTTGAAAACAAATGTTTGTTGAGAACAACAGTCTATAAGACATCTCACTGGAGTGGTACTACCCTCACTATTCACTAAGTCCAAAGTAATAGTTGGTAAAAGAATCTCAGTGTTTCTTGTTACATTGTTTGAACAAGCAGAATGTCCCATGAAAGTGGCATTTTCTGATTACCTTTGTTTGGGGGAGGTATTTTTGAGTTTGAGTACTATTATTTGGACACTTTGGTGAATCACACATTGATGAGACATGTCGTAAACTTTTACAAAACTTACACTTGAATCTTAACCTAGATTTACAGTCTTTCTTATAATGTCCCACACGGGCCACCAATGCGAAAAATGCTCTGTATGAATTGGTCCACAATTAACCCACCCCTTATATCTCCAGTCTAACTATAGAGTAGATCAAGTCTAGCCTAGAGGGGTCAGCCTAGAGATTCCGGAAATGGTCCAGAGCGGGCAGATAAATTGAGGTCCACAGTAGGATTCCTCACAAGAATTAGGTTAGGGCAATCTACCTTCACCTTTGTTAAGTAAGCTTAAGGTTTGTAAATTCCCCACACGGGCCACCAATGCGAAAAATGCTCTGTATGAATTGGTCCACAATTAACCCACCCTTATATCTCCAGTCTAACTATAGAGTAGATCAAGTCTAGCCTAGGGGGTCAGCCTAGAGATTCCGGAAATGGTCCAGAGCGGGCAGATAAATTGAGGTCCACAGTAGGATTCCTCACAAGAATTAGGTTAGGGCAATCTACCTTCACCTTGTTAAGCTATGAGTTGATGCTGGGTCTTAGGCCACAATGTAGGCCTAACTTGTCTGACCCAGCTTAATTTAATGCTTATAACTTACTGGTGTAAAAACTCAATTAGTCACTTACTTTTTGTTATCGGAGTGTCTCCCTTCTCCGGTTATGTTTTCGAGAGCGCACTTTCTGGTACGTCCTCTCGCCCCGTTCTTCGTTTTCGTTCCCCCTTTGTTTCTCCTTTTCGCGGGGCTTCTCGTACCAGCGTTGTCTTGGTTTATTCTCGGTTGGTTGAGCGGTAATGTATCTCCACTACCGAGCACGCTCCTCCCACACAGTATATAAATACTAGTGTGGAGAATAACTCTGGTGAGCAACCAATTGGTTTCATCCACCCAGTTATTGACATAAAAGGAATTTAATGATTGTTAGATTAACTACCTACCTACTCAGTGAACCATTTTCGTTACCTCCCAACTACCCACTCATCAGTTTTCCATACAAGCATTAACAACTAAAAAAGAAAATAATGCCGAAGCCAAACCTAAACCAAGAATAAGTACTAAAATTCCTGAGCTTCAAATATTACCATTTCATGGAAATCCCTCTAAATTTCAAAACTTTAAGACCTCATTCAGAAACATTTATGATAACATAGGTCTTTCCGAAGAAGAGAAATTTGCCTACCTAAAACAACATTTGATTGGAAACCCTGCCATTCAAATAAAACTGCATTCAAGAAAGTAAAACATCTTATGAAGAAGCATGGCAGCAGTTGGAGGGCTGTTATGCAACACCAGGCCAAATTAAATTCTCCATAATAAAATCACTTTTAACCAAATCCATAATAACCAAAAATTTAAATCACTTCATGACTTTCAAGCAGATATGCACTCTACCATAAATTTAATGCAAACTCAAAAATTA
>JAJOZX010008520.1:0-7500 GCA_023014485.1 Bathynomus jamesi
AAATATCTCGAGAAAAGCAAAGAAGGGTGATTTTGTGACTTCGCAGAAAGACGAAGAGCGAACCAAAATCCTCTTAGAGAGCATCACTTCCGGCGAGGTGCGAGGTGGATGTGGCTTGCTGCACATCCACAAGGTTGAAAGAAGACGGATAAAGTGGGAAAAGTGAAATGCGAGGCTTTTTAAATTCATCCATTTTTGAGGTTTACAAAATCATTTAAAAAATTCCAGAATTGAGTCCCATGTTTATACACAACACTATATATATATATATATATATATATATAATATATTATATATATATTAATATATGTGTGTGTGTGTGTGTGTGTGTGTGTGTGTGTGTGTAAACATGGGA
The DNA here is from genome assembly GCA_023014485.1 of Bathynomus jamesi. Classification (NCBI taxonomy): domain Eukaryota; kingdom Metazoa; phylum Arthropoda; class Malacostraca; order Isopoda; family Cirolanidae; genus Bathynomus; species Bathynomus jamesi. Next base: position 356 of record JAJOZX010008520.1, read on the forward strand.
CTCAATTCTGGAATTTTTTTAATGATTTTGTGAACCTCAAAAATGGATGAATTTAAAAAGTCTAGCTTTTCCCTTCTTCTCACTTTATCCGCCTTTTTTTTAACCTTGTGGATGTGCAGCATGAGCCTGAAAGCCTATGTGCCGGATAAATGATGAAAACTTGGAGTCGGATTGAATTTTGCAGGAGTGAAGGTGATTACGTCGTCAGCTGAAATAATTGTAGACCTGCAACGGTGATGCGCTTGCGACTGCTGACTGAAATAATTGTAGGTCTGCAACGGTAATGCACTTCTTGTAGGCCCAAGCTGAGATTCGAAGGTCGGAAGGACCTATGTTTTGAGTGAAACCAAAGTCAAAAGAATGAGGTCGAGTGAGTTCGGGATGTCCGTCGAGAAAGAGCAGAGCTTCAGTGATGAAGGTCAGAGAAACAGAGAGCGAGTGGAGGAGGAACTGAAGCTGACTGACGCTTTTCTCTGCGCTCTCAAGGCGTGATGTGTTTGGCGCGAATTCTTGGAATCATCTGGAAGTCTGTATTCTCCATGCGTTTCAGTACACGTGTTCGAATTTCACCACTTCGTTTACTTCTACAAGCTGTGAGGAAAGAGGCGAGGTAAAGGAATTTCCGGTATGCTGTTTTATATATATATACTAGTGATGTCGCGGATGTCCGCATCCGCAAAAATTTAGAGATCCGCATTCGCATCCGCATTGGTAGCATTCCCAAAACCCGCATCCGCCTCCGCATCCGCATCTAGATAAGTGCGGATACGGATGAAATTTTTTAGCTCATCTTCCGTGACAACAACAGTGAAACAAAAAATTGTTCAATTGCTTTCAGAGCCACGTGAGGAAACTATAGCTGAGCAAGAAAATCCTCCGAACAAACGCTTGAGAACCGACACTCAAGATAAAGAAATGAAAATATCAACTGAATCTTCATTAAATAATGTCATGAACGAGCTCTTGGGATCAAGTAGTGACGAAGAACAAGAGATTGATGTGCAAAGAGAAACTTGTGAAATCGTTGATATGTATTTTAATGAAAAAAGAGCATCTAGTGACACTAACTCACTCGAGTGGTGGAAGATAAATAAGGAAAAATATCCCTTATTGAGCCAACTTGCTCGGCGCTACCTAGCTTGCCCTCCCAGCAGTGTCCCAAGTGAAAGATTGTTCAGTGGTGCAGGCATCATATACGATGAAAAACGCAATAGACTGATGGGAGAAAAGGCAGAGAAACTTCTATTTTTAAAATCAAACTTGCCTTTAATAAATTTCAAGTATTAAAGTATATTTCATAGTTTTAATAGTTTTTAATGACTGAGATGGAGTTTGGGCTAGTGGATGGACATTTACAATTATATACAAATACGCTAAAGCCCGTCTCCTTTCTACATCGACACTTCCCTTCAGCATTGGTAAGTACCGTATTGAGTATTTAGTAAACCAGTAACATGTGTCAATCTGTTATATTTTTAAGTATTTTTTACAATATATGATTATATATTTTTTACAATCATGCATACGGAGTTTGATAACATGCTGATGATCCGCATCCGCATCCGCGCGGATGTAAAATTAATAGATTCGCATCCGCATCCGCGGATGTTCAAATGTTCATATCCGCGGATACTAAAATTCCACATCCGTGACATCACTAATATATACCGGGTTGCCCAGAAAAAGTAAGCTATTGCTTTTATCAAATATTATATTTACTATTGTCAAGATTTGCTTGCTTTTATAACGATTTAAATAAATAATTTGCTTTTATATGTAGCACTTCTATATGTCTTTAATATTTGTTTTTAATATTCTCAATTTATCTTTGTTGCAGATTTTTCAAAAATATTTAATCACCCATCAAAAATGTCTTCATTTCGTCAAGAAGATTTCATATTGATAAAACAATTACGTATTGAGAAGCACTATGGTGCCAGAAAAATTATATCAATGTTTCCAAATAAATCATGGACTCGTTCTGGTGTAGAAAATATATTCGTAAAATTGATAGAACTGGATGTGTTGCTAGAACCAAAGGTAGTGGAAGAAAAAGAGAAGTTCACACTGATGAAAATATTGCAATGGTTGAGGAAATGGTTCTAAGTCAGGAAAAGAAGCCTAGAACGCATATGACACCAAATGAAATTGCAGCAGAAACCGGAATTTCAAAATGTTCTATACAACGAATTGTCAAAGAAGATCCGCAATTTACTGTTTATAAACGCTATCCAGTGCAGATCTTGAGTGAAATCAATAAGATGAACAGAACGGAAGTGTGTCAAGCTTTTCTTGAAAGATTTCCCAATGTCAATAGAATCTGGTTTAGTGACGAAAAATCATTTTCAATTCGATCACCTATCACCACTCAAAACAATCGAATGTATTCTACAGCAAGAACCAGGAGAGAAGTAACACGGAAGGACTTTTAATTCAACGGTTTAACTTTTCTAAAAAACTAATGATCTCTTGCTGTCTCAAAACTGGGTAAAAGTGATGTTGTTTTTGTTGAAAGTGGTGTTAAAATGAGTGCTGTTTATTATTGCAACAGTATATTAGAGAAACATCTGCCAAAAATTCGCGAAATTTCGGCAAATCGATACACATTTCAGCAAGATGGTGCAACAAGTCATACTACTCACCTTACAATTGAATATTTAAACAAAGAAGTTCCTGACTACATAAAACCTAAAGATTGCCCTGGCAACAGCCCAGATTTGTCTCCTCTTGATTATGCAATATGGGATGAACTGAAGAAAAGAGTGTATAGGAATACTAATTTCACTAACATTGATCAGTTAAAAGAAAAGATCATGGAAGAATGGAATTCGCTACCACAAAATTTCATAAACAGGGTAATTGATAACTGGCATCGTCGTTTGGAGCTTTGTGTCCAACAAGGTGGTGGATATTTTGAGTATTTGATGTCATAATATAGACAATAAACAGGAGTATTTACTAACATGTATTATTTATTTTGTATATCTTTCTATAAGACTGAAATAAAATCTTAAACGCAATAGCTTACTTTTTCTGGGCAACCCGGTATATATATATTATATATATATATATATATATATATATTATATATATATAACATTCTATATTCCTCACCAAACCCAGGTCTGTAAACCTTTCTGCATAGTCCCAACTCACTTGGCCTACAGTGTTTTACTACCTTATGATAGGCTATTCGTATTACAGCGCTTATAACTCCAACAATCTCTGCCTAACCGAATTAGGCTTTAATAAGTGTCTTCAATACCGTTAAGTTTAACTCAGGTATTTAGACAGCAAGTTGGCTTATTGTTGTGTGTTAAATACAGTATATTTTGTTACCTTAATTAGTGTTCTTAACACTGGTGTATTATTTAATTCTTGACCTATGTGAAATCATTCCTTATTGTCAATAATCATTCATTTATAATAATGCACAATTCTGTATAAATAATTGTTAATCACTGTGAACAAATAATTCATTTATTTTTTATAATTAAAACAAAACTACAAGGCCCTTTTTTCGCTTTTATTAAATATATTGTTCATTTGGTCGAAATACCAAATTGGTGACTGTGTTTAAATATTTCATTTAACTCAGTTACTTTATTATAGCAGGCCTACTGTCAACAGGCCACCTACATTTCTTTTATGCAGGAAGTAGAGGCAAAGGGCGAATGCCCACAAAAACGCCCACCCCCTCATAGAAGAAGAAGAGAGCCTGGACACTCTGCGCTTCGAAGATTGGAGGTCATGGACAAGGAGAAAGATGGACTGAGGAAGAGTGTTCCATAGTTGACTGGTTGAGTAGATGAAAGATTGAAAATACCGATTAACCTTTGCATTAGAGAGTTGGACAGAAAAGGAATGAGGATGTGTCGAAAGTCTGGCAGTGCGTGTTCTCCTTAAAGGAGAAAGCATGCAGCGAGAGAGCTCAGAAGAGCAGTGTCTGTTATAATAGCGATAGTAAAGAGAGAGTGAGGCAACATTGCGGCGAAGAGAGAGTGATGAAGAGAGTCAGTAAGAGGCGGACAATTGATGAGACGAAAAGCCTTTGATTCCACCCAGTCGAGTAGAGCTGTGTGGGTTGAGCACCCCACACATGAAAAGCGTACTCTATACAGGGACGGACAAGACCCCTGTACAGAGACAACAACTGAGTGGAGGTGAAGAAGGTGCGGAGGCGGTACAACACACCTAACTTCTTAGAAACTGTTTTGGGAAGAGAGTATATGATCACACACGCATATACTGTCTATATATATATATATATATGCGCCTCGGTGGTGTAGTGGTTAGCGTCGCTGACTACGAATCCATCGGCCCCGGGTTCCAGACCCGACGGCAGCCGGCGCGCAGCAAAACCCAGCTGTTCATCCTTCCACACAATAAAGAAAGTGGTTGGTAGATAAATGGGTAACCTAGGTGGCCTAGTGGTTAAGACGCTGGACTGCTGATGGGGCGTGGTTCGGATTCCACGTTAAACTGTAGGTCTAAGATGGAGTGGAAAGCTTGACCTTCGTCAGAATGAACAATTCGGGCGGAAGCTAACCAAAGGTTACCAAAGGTAGGTATGGTATATACGAAAATTATTTCACGAAAGTAACACGTGAAAAATATTATGATGAATAAAATCACGAAGGAAACACAGAGTGGTGCTCAAGCGCTTTCGTCTAATGACATCCTCAGGAACACTGAAGTAAATAGAGTTCAAGACTATTATAGGTTACAAAAAAAAATAAATATATATACCGTATATATATATATAGTAAATATAGAAATAAAAATTGTGGGAGGAGCATAAAAATTTGTGAGGAAACTACCAATTTTAGCACTTTGCCCGAATTCAACACAAGCTCAAATGGATTGTTTAAAACCAATTTTATAGATAATGCCTGAATGATATATAGGCCACAAAAAAATAAATAAATAAATAAAAAATAAAAATAAATTGAAAAATAAAAATTGTAAGAGGAGCATACAAATTTATAAGAGAAAATTACCAAAGGTTTAGCACTCTACCCTTCTTGTCTAAATCCGTTCTGAACGAATTCAAAACAACGGGATCGAGTTGAAAAAGACTTGCTCATGTTAAAGTTATTTGTAAGTTGAATAATAGTAGACAAGAATATTTCTATTAACAATGTTGCTAGAGTGAAACAAAACTGAAGCATTATTCCAATCAATACAATGGGATAACTCTGACAACTGGACAAAAAGGGCACTGGACGACTGTCCCATTCTAACGGAATATTGGTGCTGTTTTACACGCGTGTGCAAATCCTTTCCCGTCTGACCAATGTAAAAGGAATCATATTGTTCACAACCAATTTTATAGATAATGCCTGAATTATTGGTAAGACTATTTTTTACTATGATATTTTTCACAATATTGTTATATGAAAATATTACATTAATATCCAAAAGTTTAAGTACATTAGCAATGCCCAAAAAGCCCTGGAAAAATGGAAGTACTAAAATATTTTTTGACAAAGTGCGAGTGTTATTATTCACACGATAGAAGGTTCGTTTTACCTTGTTAAGACAAGATTCCATAAACGCAGGTGGGTAGCACAGATCAATTTCAATACCGTTGATTTTTTCCAATTTGGCATCGATGTATTCCGGACTGGCGATCCTAAGAGCGCGGAGAAACATTGAAGAAAATATAGCCTTCTTAATGGGGGTGTCATGTCCACAGTAAAAGTGTACGTAGGACAAATTGTTTGTTTTTTCCGATAGATACTAAACTTAAAACCTGGGCTTTCCCTATGTACACGCACATCCAAAAACGGGATTGAGTTGTCTTGTTCCACTTCTAAAGTAAACTTAATGGAGGGGACTTGATCATTTAACTGAAGGAGGAAGTCATCCAGGTCACGATTCATGGGCCAGATACACAAAATATCGTCGACGTACCGCAACCATGGGATGCCAACCCCAGGATTCTCGGAATGTAAGTAATTTCGAAAAACTCCATATAAATATTGGAGAGGAGGGGCGACAAGGAGTTGCCCATGGCCATCCCAAACACCTGTTGCTAATACTCGCTATTGAAAGTGAATTTACAGTCTTTGATGCAAAGCTTAATAAGTTCCAAAACGATGTGTGCAGGTAGTGGCAGGTCGTACTTATTCTCAAAGATCATAAGGACTTAATTCTGCTTTTCATGTCCACTTCACCTTCTCTTCCCTACCTTTACGGTCTTATTAAAACCTACAAACCTGGCAACCCTATGCGCCCTATTATTAGATCGGTGGGCTCTATTACCTATAAACTCTCCAAATGGCTTGTCAAAGTCTTATCCCCCATTCTCGGAACTATCTCTGATTCACATGTAAAAAATTCCATGGATCTTACTGAAAAATTGAATAATGTACGCACTGAAACCAACGATAGATTGATCAGTTTTGACGTTTGTTCATTGTTTACAAAAGTGTAGATTGACGATATGCTTGACTTTCTCTCCCGAGAATTACATAAGTACGACCTACCACTACCTGCACACATCTTTGTGTCAAAGACTGTAAATTCACTTTCAATAGCGAGTATTATCAACAGGTTTTTGGGATGGCCATGGGCAACCCCTTGTCGCCCCTCCTCTCCAATATTTATATGGAGTTTTTCGAAATTACTTACATTCCGAGAATCCTGGGGGTTGGCATCCCATGGTTGCGGTACGTCGACGATATTTTGTGTATCTGGCCCATGAATCGTGACCTGGATGACTTCCTCCTTCAGTTAAATGATCAAGTCCCATCCATTAAATTTACTTTAGAAGTGGAACAAGACAACTCAATCCCGTTTTTGGATGTGCGTGTACATTGGGAAAGCCCAGGTTTTAAGTTTAGTATCTATCGGAAAAAAAAACAATTTGTCCTACGTGCACTTTTACTCTGGACATGACACCCCCATTAAGAAGGCTATATTTTCTTTAATGTTTCTCCGCGCTCTTAGGATCGCCAGTCCGGAATACATCGATGCCGAATTAAAAATCAACGGTATTGGAAGTGATCTGTGCTACCCACCTGCGTTTATGGAATCTTGTCTTAACAAGACAAAACGAACCTTCTATCGTGTGCATAATAACACTCGCACTTTGTCAAAGAATATTTTAGTACTTCTATTTTTCCCGGACTTTTTAGGCA
>JAJOZX010008520.1:12500-165000 GCA_023014485.1 Bathynomus jamesi
GCGTTTAAACACGTTTTAATAGGTTATAACGAGTATTGACGCGTCTCAGCAAGATGTAGATGTGTATTATGGCTTAGAATAACGTAGTTTTATACTATTTAGAATAGTTTCCATTCGTCTCGTTTTCTTTTATATTTTATCTTTCATTTTTATCTTGAAAAAGTTAATTTTCAAAGAACAAAATCAGAGATAGTAGAGAAGCATCTCCCTTGATCATAAATTTTTCCTGCTTTTTAGTAACTAAATCTCTGAAATTTTTTTTACGTAATCTAAGAGAAAATAGAATTTATCTTTAAAAGAAAAGTCTTGATAATATTCTGGAAACATTTATACATTTTTTGATATCTCTCTCTCTCTCTCTCTCTCTCTCTCTCTCTCTCTCTCTCTCTCTCTCTCTCTCTCTCTCTCTCTCTCTCTCCTATATATATATACAGTATATATACACAGGGTTGACAAAGTTAAATAGATAGTTTCAGTTTTTCTGTAGTTTTTTATTTGATAATAAAAGTGAATAAATAATAACAGATTTAGCGAAGGAATATATTTAGAATTGTGTTGTTTTCCTCTTTGTCATTATGTAAAGCTGACACACGTTCTGGCATTGCACTGATGAGCTTTGCCATTTGCTCTTTTATATATATATATATATATATATATATGATGCAAACCCACAAGGGTTGTGGGTTTGCATCATTCATTCATTTCACTTGTTTAATTGTGAAATTCATCCCATATATATAATATATATATATATAATATATATATATATATATATATATATATATATATATATATCAGGTCATCCCATAAGTAATGTCGTTTTTTTACCTTTATTTCCAAATGAAAATAAAACTGCAGCAAAATAAATTTTAATCAATTTTATATTTTCCTTCACTTTCTATGACTCTCTCTCTCTGCCACCTCTCGACAATCATTTCAATTCCATTTTGATAAAATTCCTTCGGTTTAGAAGCAAAAAACTCGGAGAGGGCAATGTTGATAGCCTCGAAACTTTCAAATTCTTTCCCGTCAGGGTAGTTTTGAAGACTTCTGAATAGGTGGTAATCTGATGGTGCAAGGTCTGATGAATACGGAAGATATGGAATTTTTTTTCCCAACCAAGCTGTTCAGTTTTGGCAGTGGTGATTTGAGCAGTATGAGGATGCGCGCTGGACTGTTGAAACACACCACTCTTGCGATTGGCTAAAAAAGGCTGTAATGGTTTGATTGGGCTGCAACAGTTCAAAATAAACCACTCCTTGAATATCCAACTAAACGCACAGCAAAACCTTCCTGGGGTGCGGATGTCCTCTTGGCTGTGGTGTAGCAGATTCCCCAGCACTAACCCACTGCCGATGACGCTTAACATTGTGATGAAGCACCCAATTTTCATCCCCAGTAATGAGTCGAATCAGAAACGGTGCTTGAAGTTGCCGAAAATGCAATGAAGAGCAAATGTTCACGCGATCTCTACAGTTGTCTGGTGACAACGTATGGGGAACCCACTTCCCAAGTTTCGACACTTTTCCCAGTCGTTGTAGGTGGCGATGAACTGTGGAACCGGTTGAATTTAGTCGCTGGGCAAGTTCTTCAACAGTTACAGCAGGATTTTCTTCAAGTGTAGCTATCAGAAGGTCATCATTGAACTCACAGGTTGGACCGAGCGCGTTTCATCAGTTAAGCTATAGCCACCAGACCTAAACTTCCGGAACCATCTTTGACATTTCCTTACATTTAAAGCTTCCTCCCCATAAATATCCTTAATATTTTTTGCGGCTGCAGTCGCGTTATTTCCTTTTCTAAACTCATAAAGCATTATATGCCTGGTGTGTTCCTCTGACACCTCCATCTTATCCGTAAGGGTGAAATAAACGAAGATTGTTAACACGATGAAACTTCACTTAGAGTGAGAAGTAACATGTCTAAACACATACAAATTCGAGTTTTCCACAAAATATACAGAGAAACATGTGCAAACACGACGCGAGTTTAGCAATGCAAAAAAACGACATTACTTATGAGATAACCAGCAAGAAAAATGAAATATCCACTCCGAGTACTTTCGAGTTTATTTCCAACTCCTCTTCAGAGAAACCTTGAAGAGGAGTTGAAAAACTCGAAAGTACTCGGAGTGGAAGTTTTATTTTCCCTGTGGATTATTTCAAAATAAAGACGTTCACGCGTTTAATGCGAATTTCAGCCATATATATATATATATTAGTGATGTACCGATTCCAAAATTTACCGATGCCGATTGCATAAAAAAACTGCCGATACCGATGCCGATTCTTTGCCTATGTTTAAAAAAATCAGTTCCCTTTATAAGTTTTACTGATCTAATGTGAAAACTTTCAATTTTCATATTTTTACATTTCATATTTGTTTAAATGCTTTTCTTTACCTCACTCGACAATATACAGCACCAGAATTTGTTACTCGTATAACGTAGCTAAAATGATGTTAAAAACTTTTATTACTCAGTTAAATGATAAAATTATTTTAGTTTAGTTTCGTCAATTGAATACCAATATTTAAAGTAATTGGTTTTTCGGAGCTATTGAAGAATAGAGACCCCAGCCTTCTTTAGTTAGGCTTATAAGGCTAACTAACGAAAATATCACGACCTAACCTAACCAATCGTTAGGTTAACTGTACACCCTTGACGATTGGTTAGGTTAGGTCATGATATTTTCGTTAGTTAGCCTTATAAAGCTAACTAAAGAAGGTTGGGGTCCCTATTCTTCAATAGCTCCGTTTTTTCTTATGTTGAAGGTATTTTCTTTCTTCAACAATGTCAACAATAACAAAAATTTTCATTAACATTTCAAGTTCCTGGTGGAAAATTTGTATTAAAAAATGGGGTTCTTTTGCATTATCCTCCCAACACTAATTTTTTTATATAATGTTGGTTTGGTTTTGGTTATGGTACTTTATTTTCCTTCCATTATAAAAAAAATTAGTGTTGGTATTAGGTTAGGTTAGGTTTGGTTAGGTTAGGTTACGGTAAAAACAGCCCGCCGCAGCCGTTAGCCGTTATAAAAAAAAATTAGTGTTGGGAGGATAATGCAAAAGTACCAAAAATGGATATATAATTTGGGTTTATAAAATTATTAAAATACTTAAAATAAAGTCAACGTAATAAGATGGTTTAATACAGTATATAAATTCTAAAGTACATCAATAAACTTTTTTCCTCCACCACGGAGGACATGCGCAAGACAAAATTACAAACACAGTTAGGTAGACCAGCCATGAGTGGATCCTAGGGTCTTTGTTGGTCTGAAACATTATAACACAACATAACAATATAGAATTATTATTAATATCGAGTAGGAGATTAAAATAGTTTATATTTAGAGAACCACTCGTTCGAAAATGTAAATTTATGGGCAATTTAACTTATTAAACTTTGACTTTTTCGTGAATGTAAAATATTTTTATAAGATCACCTGAAGATCAGGGCCCCCATGTATTCTTGTTTTTTGCTTTACAGTACTAAATATAATAATAAATTAAATTGAATGCCCGGTTAAGTCAACTGTACGCCCTTGACAATTGGTTAGGTTAAGACGTGATATTTTCGTTAGTTTTAACGAAGATATCATTTGGTAATTGAGGCTGGGAGCCTTGATCTTCAGGTGATCCTTTTTATACACAATAGTTACACTTTGAAATGAGTATAAATTATCATAAATAGTGTGTTTTGTATGTTCAGTTTTCTATAAATATAGATTTTGTTTTGTAACTGACATTTTAAAATTGTAAAGAATCGGTGAGAGAATCGGCTAATTTGGCCGATGCCGATTAATATACCATTAATATACCGGGTGGCCCATAATTCACGAACCATAGGAATAATTGTATTTTTTCCCTAATAATTCTTGTACTTTCTAATAATGTTTTTTTTTCTTTATGTTCTTTTTGATGAATTACCTGGATGACGTACCGATAAACAAACGACGTGGCAGATTTTTTCAGCAAGACCTCCTCATTTTGCCATGCAAGTTCGCAAATACCTTGATAAAACGTTCCCCAACAGATGGATTGGCCGAAGAGGTCCTATCGAATGTCCACCCAGGTCACCAGATATCACTTCACTCGGTTTTTTTCATCAAAAAGAAAAAAAAGGAAAAAAAAAGACATTATTAGAAAGTACAAGAATTATTAGAAAAAAAATTCAATTATTCCTATGGTTCCTGAATTATGGGCCACCCGGTATATATATATACTACTGTATATATATATATCGCAACAATTCGGCTATTTTTCTGCGTGTCGAAATATCAGGCAAATTTCACCAAATCTTCCGAAATTTGCCTGATATTTCGATACGCAGGAAAATAGCCGAATTATCCCGATATCGAAAATACCGAGTGTATATATACACACACATTCACACACACACACACACACACACACACACATATATATATATACATATATATATATACACACACACACACACAGTATACAGAGTATATCTGCAAGGAGGTATTTTACTATAGATATAAAAGTTTAGATTAAGGATAAGTGAATGTTAATTGACTTAATTATTTTTATAAGCTAATATGTAATGTAATATTTAACTTATAAAATAGTTACGAAGAAACGTTTAATCCTTATTTCATAACCACAGTAATTATAACTTACCAATTTATTTATTTATTGTTAAAATTAACCCTGGCGTCGCGACAGCTGGGTCATTTGACGCCGATCGTCTAATAATTTAATTATACCAAGGGTATATTTTACCCAGGGTATGAAATGAAGGTTAAAGAACAAAGAAATAAAAATTTCAATGAATTAAAAATTCCCAGTAAAGGTACGCATTTGAATAAACGTTTAAGGGTTTATAAAACGTTTGATAGACGTTCAGTAAATAAAATTACATTTACTGAATGTTCATGGCCTTTAATAAAACGTATAAAAACGTTCTATGAACGTTTACTAAACAGATGCGTTCTTAAACGTTCATGAAACGTCTACAATTTTTTTTCAGTTTTGATTTTAAATTTTTGAAAACGTCTTTAAATTTATTATTATTTTTATTTTTTAATACTTTTTAATCTGGTATAATAATAATAATAATAATAATAATTTTTAAATTATATTTATTAAATCTTTAAATTTATTTATTATTTTAATTTTTTAATTCGATATAATAATAATAATAATAATAATTTTTAAATTATATTTATTAAATCTTTAAATTTATTATTATTTTAATAATTTTTAATTCGATATAATAATAATAATAATAATAAATTTAAAGGTAAATTTAAGACTCTTTAAATTTTAAATAAAAATTGAAAAAACAACAACAACACAACAACTTTTAAATGGAAATAACCCGTAATTTTGTCTGAACATACAAATGTGTGAAACATAAAAATAACATTTTTTCTCTTATCTTCCCAGCAGTGTTGTTTCCTCGCTGTTTTATCTTAATGAAGAGTATAAACCTTTTTATATGCCAAGTTGCCAACCTAACCTAACTTTACCTCCAATTCTTAAATCCCTTAAAGAGGTCCTTGAAAACAATGCGTTTGAAGTTCGTTGACGGTGTTCGTTAAAATACAACGTTTACCGTGAAACTTAATTTTTGGCATAAGATAAAAAAAATGATGAAAATGATGAAAAGAGGTGTTTGATATTTGTGTTATATTTTGCCTTAATTTCATCAGATTTATTTGCGTAAGGAGCATTTATCTATCTATCTACAATAGCTATCTATCTATCTCTTAGAATCTTACACGAGCTCCGTATGGTGATTCCTCATTGCCCCTCCTTTCGATTTGGCTTGGTGAATAAGAGAATTGATGCCATGAGCTTTCTATTTCACATAGAGAGGTACACCCAGTTCAGTTAGTGTGTGTGTGTGTGTGTGTGTGTGGAACGACAGGTAGGCTAGAATTATCTTTTAATACCGTGAAAAAATAAAAACTATTTTTTTGGCTGCTAGAATTACTCTTAGAAAAATTGACCATAAAAGATTAAAGAATATATTTTAGTGAAAAAAAAACAACCTCTCTTAACTTATCTTATTTATTTTTTTTCACAAAAATTATTGATTATAAATTATACATGTGGAGGTTCGCACATGCGTCAGTGAAATACCACAAGACCAATATTTCATATTATTTTAGTGTCCTCTTAAAGTCAAAGGCTGTAAAACATAAAAGACTTATGTTCTTACAGGAAAAGACGTTTCGTACCTCTCCCCAGAGAGAAAGTTAGAAATTTATTATCCAGTGAACATTGACAATGGAAAGCAATATTTAAATTTCTTAGATCAAAAGAAAGTTTCTTAGATCAAAAGAAAGTTTTAAAAATGTTTTGGTATTTCTATTATTAATATTTGCATTTCCTTAAAAATAAGGATTAATTTTTATGCGTAATGTGCGAATTATAAGGCGATAGTAAATTCCATCAAAGATTTTAGCCATTCTGCAGAATCTATCTGGCACAGTTTGCAACGAGACTACAGTGTGGTAATACCACACTGCAATAAGATTACACCTTAATACACTGAAAAGCCTAATGAAATTACGAAGCTTTTCACTGTGATTTCAAAGTTGATATCGAAGAATTCCTGATTTTGCACCAAAATCTTGGGATAATTTGCCATATTCTGCAAATAGAGTTTTAGGATATCAATTTTGGTTGGATTTGGTTGCATTTTTCTGTAAGTAAAAGTTACGGCCATCTCTTCTCTTTATTATCTTTTGTTCGTTGTCCAAAAATTATATGCTTTATATTGGAAAGGGGTATTCTCGGTGCTTACACCAAATTCGTTTGTAATTTCATTTGCCCATGCTCGATGTGTATATATATATATATATATATATATATATATATATATATATATTTTGGGAAAGAAATCTTGTTTACCATCACTCCGTTTGGCTCTCCAACACTTCTACTATGGATTTTTCCAACATGCAATCATTTCCGACGTTCGGTTCGAATAGTTCATCACCCCGATAATAACCTGGTAAGACACTGCTCTCAATTTTGTTCGCCTTTTAACTTTTTTTTACATTTTGACTATTGGTTCACCCTCCTATATTTTACTTAATTATTTTTATTTTTTATTTTTAAATACTTAAAATATACTGTAAATATACTATTAATATAATACGTTTATACAAATATATTTTATAAATTTTTTCTATGAATCATAATAGTTTTTATATTTGATTTTAAATTTTTAGCACTGATGATGGAAAGTGAAATGTCCGAAACGTTTGTAAATAAACATGTACCATCTGCTCGTCCTCTTATTCCTCAATATATATATATATATATATATATATATTTGAAACGACATAAGTATTAAGGAACGTTTCCGCACACGAGGAGGAGAGATAACGAAATAATGAAAAATGAGGCGAACCGCCTGGGAAACGAACCCAGGGCCTTCCAATTGCCGGTCGGACGCTCTACCATTATGCTACGGACCTCACTCAATCACAAATCGAAATTCTCCCAAATAGGGCAGAAACCAATGCCCTCAGAGAGCACCCTCGCAAATCGTGAATATGCGCAAATAACTGCAATGACCGCGCAGTATATAAATGAATAGAAACGACATAAGTATTAAGGAACGTTTCTGCACACGAGGAGGAGAGATAACGAAATAATGAAAAATGAGGCGAACCGCCTGGGAAACGAACCCAGGGCCTTCCAATTGCCGGTCGGACGCTCTACCATTATGCTACGGACCTCACTCAATCACAAATCGAAATTCTCCCAAATAGGGCAGAAACCAATGCCCTCAGAGAGCACCCTCGCAAATCGTGAATATGCGCAAATAACTGCAATGACCGCGCAGTATATAAATGAATAGAAACGACATAAGTATTAAGGAACGTTTCTGCACACGAGGAGGAGAGATAACGAAATAATGAAAAATGAGGCGAACCGCCTGGGTTTCCCAGGCGGTTCGCCTCATTTTTCATTATTTCGTTATCTCTCCTCCTCGTGTGCGGAAACGTTCCTTAATACTTATGTCGTTTCTATTCATTTATATACTGCGCGGTCATTGCAGTTATTTGCATATATATATTTTATATGCGAGAGCATTTTGTGATAAAGGAAAACTTTTACGATTTTGAATTTGTTATTGAGAGGTGATGACAAATATTTAAACTCCGTCCAAAATCTTTGACTGACATCGCTATACATAGAGAATATGTCTTTTTGATATCATCCTACTCAATGTCATTCCCACTTCATTCCTATTCCAAGAGTGAAAAATACGTGAGTAGGAATATCAAAGGAGGTGAATTCTTCAATCGATCTATACCATTTCACGACATTTTCATTCTCATCCGCGGCTTTTTCAATTTGGTTCAGGTTAGGTTTGGATAATGTTAGGTTAGGTTAAGTTCAATTAGGTTAGGAAGTATTAGGTATCCTCATTTACCATCTTTGCCGCGAATGCAAATGAGAGTGGCATTTTTTCTCGAGTGAAAAAACACTTCTCAAATGTGCATTTCTCACCTTGTACATTCTCAATTGCGGACCGGGAATGGGAATGGGAATAACACTTAGGAGAAATTTATCGTCGTTTTCACGAAATAGTTCTTGTAATCGCAGTTATGCACACAGTTTATAAAGGACTTACATAGATACTGCGATTCGAGTATGCGCGCAAAGACCTAAAATTTTGAAAGTACATTGCAGTTCAGCAAACAAATAAGTTACATTAGATATGTCGTCGTCATAGTTTCTTCACTCACTCTCTGGGAAAAAATATGTCACTATCACCACATTTATCTGAAAACTACCACCACATTTATCTGAAAACCACCACCACATTTATCTGAACACCACCACCACCACCACCACCACCACATTTATCTGAAAATTAACTACTCCATCGTTTACCAACTCTCTCGTACTCACGAAGTAGGCCAATAACTGGAGAAGAATTTTTTTAATTCTAGTTTTATCATATCACTAGGGTTTCATATTCTGAGAACTCTTCTTATCACCGAGATAAGACCTACATCTTACCCAAGGCATAAACTGAATGACATGTAAAGTAAATATGAAAAACATGATCATGTCGAAAAGGAAGTTTCGTAAGTTCAAAGAAGACCTTGATGAAGCATCACTCTCGAGGTTTATACAGAAAAAAAAAAAAAAAAAAAAGAGCAAGACTCAGTAGATAGCTAAAAAAAAATCACCACAGAAGAGATATGGTTTTAAACGAGAAAATATTACGATAGATAAGGAGTCCCTTGCAGAAACGAAGATCTGGTCCTCAACAAGAGAAAATCCAAATTGACAAAAAATAACCGATGAAGGAGAAGATCTTTCCTGCTCCTAAATTTTACTCTCGGAAAAGAGAAAATTTTACAATAAGCAAGAACGACATACTCGTATTGATAAAAGGAATCAGAACCCAAAAAATGCCCTATCTTCCTATCTTGTCTTACAAATTCCGATTAAAAAGACTTTTTCAGATGAACAAGACGCTTTAAAAAGAAATGACAAACGAAAAAAAATTTGTGTTATTAAGTTTATCAACAGAAAATCCATTAAAAATGTAAAATATACGCTTCAAACTGCTTTTGAAGCTTGATTATGCTTCCTGTATCTCATTTAAGTAGAATTTCAAATGTATATAACTTAATTCACAGTCGGAAATTAAAAACTTGATCAGGAATATGCGATTAAGCATTAAATAATATTAATAATAATAATAATAATAATAATAATAATAATAATACCTTGGTTTATATCTTGGTTAACCTTGGTTAACCTTGGTTTTGCTTCCGCCAGAATTGTTCATTCTGACGAAGGTCAAGTTTGTCATTCCACCTTAGACCTACAGTTTAACGTGGAATCCAAATCACGCCCCACCAGCAGGCTACCCAGGGTACCCATTTATCTACCAACCAATTTTTTTTTATTGTGTGGAAGGATGAACAGTTGGGTCTTGCTGCTCGCCGCCTGCCGACGCCGGGTTTCGATCCCGGAGCCGATGGATACATAGTCAGTGACGCTAACCACTATACCACCAATATTTGTGATTGTTCAACCAGCTTCTTAACGGGAAAGGTCATGCGACCAAGGGGATCTACAGTTTTACGTGCATGGGATTCGAACCATCTAACGGAAAACGGTGTTCCGGCGTACCCTCTAATTGAAGAAAACTTTATGTTTCGTGAATGAATCCTTATATTTTACTGTTGATCAAAATCAGCGTAATTTCAACAGTAAATTCTTCGTAAAAATAACGATACTGACAAAGAAATAAATTTAAAATGGATTATCGAAATTGTTTGAGGTCATGAATAAAAAATGTCTCATGGTAAATTCTTTGTCTTTTGTAAAATGACTAAACAAATACAAAGCGTCAGATACGTACGTACATCACAATAATAGATAGTCACAAATGCAGTGATCACGCAAAATTTATATTCGCTTTTCTACAGTATATTTACAGCAGGGCATTATTTTATTCTGAAAGGAGTGTAAGTCACACGAAGAGGGATGTTACAGGTGTGATAAAGTCACACGAAGAGGGATGTTACAGGTGTGATAAATTCACTCATAAAGATGGATTTCCATGAATCTCGTACAAAATACAAACGTTGTAATAAATAGGATCGATAGAAAAAACATGTTTGGCATTAAAACAAACGTGTTTTGTATTAAAACAAATTAAAATGAAGTCAATGAATAAATACGAAGTCGAAAGAAGCCATTTTAGGTAAGTTTAATACACGGAAAACAAAGACTTGCCTCAGCCTTCTATACATAGAAATATTATCTTCTATTGTCTCAATCAGTCAAAAAGAAGTTTTGGAGATCATTTCTTCTATCTAAAGAAGTTATGTATCATTAAAAAAATTATTATATCATCTGAGAAGAAGCTTCGATACCCAAAAGAAGGAAAAACTTCCCTAGAATGCACTCTCAAAAAGAAGTAAGGTCTAAATTCAGGTTTTATTTTGAGTGCAGAAAGGAAGTAACAAATTGGTTACAGAATACATATACACAATGTTAGCATTTATATGTAATGCGCGTATCAGAAACTTGGTTACGTACTGGAATACAACTCCGGAGCAAAAAAATAGAATATTGTCTCAAATGCGTTTATGACCTTGATAATACCTTTAAGTTATACATCTTTATGAGGAATATCGAGTATTTGTGATTTCATTATGATAAAAAGACACCTCTGTGTGTCAGTTTTGAAAAAAAATTAAATATAGCCAGTTTTTCCTTCCATAAACAAGTAAAAACAGTAAAAGACCAAAAATTCTAAAAACATTATAGCGATTAGAAAACCCCCAAAATTAAAGAAAACTGACAAAATTTAAAACCCAGAGTGAAGAGAGACCCCACCAACAAAATTAACATTTATTAAACGTTTATAAAATGTTAATAAAACGTTTATGACATTTACTAAACGTCCCATATCTTGCTGGGACCCGACACTGTTAAAAAGCAAACAGAAATACCCATAGGACGACCTTCTATGGGGTTCTTGGACGAATGGATACCATACAGAACAAGAAAACAAAATGGCTTCCCACTCCACGAAAAAAAAACTAAATTGAGAGAAACTCAAAGATTTAACACGCGAAAGGTCAAAGGACCAATAGGCATGCGCAGGCGACCAATAGAGATATAGAAAGCTAAAGAAATAAGTAAATACTATGTATCAAAACAAGTTCATTCCTAATGTATACTCATATATATATTTCTCGATTCAGTGACAGCAAAGGAAGGTACAAGGAAACTTGGAAAATTATTCATGAAACAGCGAGAGTTAAATTAACTGAATATTCATACTTTTTTTTTAATTGTAATAAATATTTCAATATATTTACCTGTTCGAAGAAGATTCTGAGGTCGCGAAAACAAGTTGGTATTCAAAACACTGGAAATACTTCAAATGAAGCAAAATCTAGCACTGAATGACTAAAAACTTCCTCCATCAGAAACCATGAAGATGTATTTATCAGTCAGAGTTGATAAGGTATCTTTAAATTGCATCAGAGACTCTCTGAATTGAATGCAAATAGTTTTGTTACTGTGTACGTCACTCGTTACAGAGGAATAGCTAAACGATGTAAATGAAGCACTAATGAAACCCCTCTACAAAAAGGCATTATGTAAAATCCTGCAAATTTACGACCAGGTTCTTGGTTGTTCTTCTTCCCAAACGAACTCTTTGAACATCAAGAAATTAATAATACATTATCACATTATCAAGCTTGTAGTATTCACGAAAACATATTGTCAAGCTTGCAGTATGCATTCAGGAAGCATCTCTACATTGAAACAATGATATATCCCAAAGAAATGTAAATAATGCAAGAAATAGTCCTTCCCAAAATTCTTGGTAAATCATATTAAAAAAAAATAATATTGCAAAAATTGAAAAGGGTCAAAACAGACAAATTTGTCTTAACGTTTCTCTCACAAAAAGATTTTAATCAGTTAAAGACTTGGTTTGAAGAGTAAAAAAAGCGAATTTTCTCTGTTTATTGAATGCATTTACTATCGTATTTTACAGGTAACTAAGTATACTGAAAACCAGTATATTTATTGAAACCTATCTCACAATGCACAGTCGCTAATACTTGGCTCTTCTCTAGACCGAACACGTAGGTCAAACTTCTTCACGGCTGATTAAGGGTAAAGGAGGTACTTCAGTCTTTGCAAACGTGATGCGGGTGTATATATGTTACAGGGAATCTGTGTAACTAGGAATATCATGAAATCCCTAAAATGTTCAGGGATTTCATGTAAGTTTAAGTCGTGATATTTTCGTTAAAACGAACGAAAATATACGACTTAACCTTACATGAAATCCCTGAACATTTTAGGGATTTCATGAAATCTCTAGTTACACAGGTTCCCTTTAACATACACACTGTAAATAGGAAAATCCATAAAACTTTTAAGTGGAAGACCCTAAATACACCTAAATGTACCTAAATACAACACCTCAAGTAATTTATTATAACTTTAATGATTCAAGTTATGAACGGTTCCTAACAATGATCATGTAGCTTGCCTTTATAGTGTATAGGGTCAAAAAAGAAAGCCAGTAAGTTCTCAGTTAGTGTCTCTGAGGTCCCAGTTTGGAACTTAATTCTGAGGGGAATCTTTCCTTAAACTATTTTAACATGTAAAAGTGAACCAAACGGTTTAAAACTTTCATGCTCAAGAAAGATGATCTAATTCCGGCCTCAGATTAGAATTTATGGATCACCTGAAGATCAGGCCCCCAAACCCCCGTGTATTCTTGTTTTTTGAATGCCCGGTTACGTCAACTGTACGTCCTTGACGATTGGTTAGGTTAAGTCGTGATATTTTCGTTAGTTTTAACGAAGATATCATTTGGTAATTGAGCTGGGGTCCTGATCTTCAGGTGATCCGAATTTACAATATACATATCATTGAAAGAAAGTTATAAAGTCCTAATACATACATAACTAATAAATTTAAAGGATCACCTGAAGATCAGGGCCCACAGCCTTCTTTAGTTAGCCTTATAAGGCTAACTAACGAAAATATCACGACTTAACCTAACCAATCGTCAAGGGCGTACAGTTGACCTAACGATTGGTTAGGTTAAGTCGTGATATTTTCGTTAGTTAGCCTTACAAGACTAATTAACGAAGGCTGGGGGCCCTGATCTTCAGGTGATCCAATTTAAACTTACCCTCCAGTTTAATCTACAGAAATATCTTTCGTAAACCAACTGAGAGCTATTCATTACTAAACATCTCAAATTATGAGCATAACATCCTCTTTATTCCCTTTTATGACTAATCTTGATGTTACAACATCCGACTTCATTCAACGAGTACGTTTAACGAAAACAAAAATCCTTTTCTCTTTGTGATGTTTCGCGTCTCATAAACCAGTTAAATAATTAAGACCTCTTGTCTGGACAACCTACCTTTGACCTCAGAATTATCAAAGAGGAATTGCTGAGAGGGTTAAAGATAATTTTCACTCACTATCAATCGCAGTTGACTTAATTAAAGAGGTTATGATAAATTTTCAAAAAGGATTACGCAGTAATTGAAGAGTTTAATTAACCCTTTGACCACCGCTATAGGTTTCTTGGATCACCTGAATATCAGGGCCCCCATGTATTCTTGTTTTTTGCTTTACAGTACCAAATATAATAATAAATTAAATTGAATGCCCGGTTAGGTCGACTGTATACCCTTGACGATTGGTTAGGTTAAGTCGTGACATTTTCTTTAGTTTTAAAGAAGATTCATTTGGTAATTGAGGATGGGGGTCCTGATTTTGAGGTGATCCGGTTTCTTTAAACTTAATACTGTAAGTTTTATTGTCACTCAAAATTAGATATGTTTGTAACTATAGCCACTTAAATGACCCATTTTGGGTTCCTTTTCCGACAACTAAACGATACTTATATAAACGTGTAGATGTATTTGTAGAAACGTTACATCAATGTACAATTTATATTATTATTATTTCCGTTGGGACAAATATGTCCCGTGGTCCTCAAAAGGTTAAGTACATACAGGGTGTGTTAATATAATTCAAATCGAATTTGTCTCTTCACTCGCGTTACTTTATACACACACCCTGTATTATAGCTTTAATCTATTCATGCTGAAATGATTTTAAATGATTTGAAATGAACTCTTCCTTTGCAATTTTAAGGTTTTTTTTTATACAGGGTGAGTCAAAAGTCCTGTCTTTTCAAAGGTATTTATTGCATAGTTATTTTTGAGGCAGGACTTCTGACTCACCCTGTATATAAATTATGAATAAATTATGAGTGAAAGTAGCTTAGACTTTAATAGAAACTTTCTCACTCTTTATGCAAATATTTACGTAATCATTTTTTACATAATAAAATATGAACTTTCTAAATTATACCGTTTTGAGAGTCTTTACACACACACTATATATATATATATATATATATATATATATATATATATTATATATATATATATATATATATATATATATATATATTATTTATTAATAATAATATTAATTGTTATTATTTATTTATTATATATTATATTATGCTATATTATTAGTTATCATTACATTATAGTGTTAATTATTATTAAACGGTGCATGGTAATTTATAATTATGTACAGGGTGATGCAAAATGAAAAGGTGTTTCCCCCAAAAATATATTTATGTAACATTATTTCTGGGAACACATTTTTGAATCACTCTGTATATTATCTATGTTACATCCGTTTTTGGCTGACTGATACGTCAATAGTTGGAATAAACAATGTTAAATTTTAAATTAACTTCCTGTACCTTTTATCGCATATTGAATAAGAATTTACCTAAACCAATATTGTGATGTAAAAATTCGAGATTCATTTTTACATTTTTACAGTTCGAATGTAAAACGATATTGTTACTTTGATAAAATAAATAAAGATATAGATCTGCTATATACGAGGGGCGGTCAGAAAATAAGTTTACACGGCGTATAATTTCGTAACTAAAGGACCTACATTGATTATATTATGTTTGTATCAGGTGAATTCGTTAATTATTGTTGGCAACACTTCTCGTCGATTCAGCTGCCATCTACCATACATTGGTTATATGAGTCAGTTGAACATGGCGGCTCGACTGGAACAGTGCCCTGCCCTACGGAGCAGTCCAGGACGCTTACGTTTAATGGCCGCTCGTAAACGTTCCAGTGTTGAACAATATGCAGCTGCATTAATTGTTGTGCCTTTTTGCATGAAGTCTGCGAGCAAAACGCCTTTGTGGTCCCAAAACACGGTAACCATCACTTTGCCAGCGGAACTCACAATCTTGAACTTCTTTGGTCGCGGAGACCCAGGGTGTTTCCATTCCATGCTGGCACGTTTTGTTTCCGGAGTACGGTGATGAACCCATGTCTCGTCTCCTGTGACAATGCGCTCGAGAAATTCTTGACCACTGACAGACTCAGAATATCACTGCAGAAATGACAGGGCACTGTTTCAGTCGAGCCACCATGTTCAACTGACACATATAACCAATGTACGGTAGATGGCAGCCGAATCGACGTGCAGAGTTACCAACAATGATTAACGAATTCAGGGCTAGGCTGCTTTAAAACCCTAGATCCATGTCCCAAAGCTGGATCCTGTCTGCTTTGCAGATAGCTGGTGAGGGAAGCTATATTTATGGGACTTCTATGCGAGTGACCGTTGCCCACGTCGGGCTAGCATCATGAAAAAGAGAAACTATGGTATTTGTCATTTACCATTACTTATTCGGACTATAGTGGATTTAATTTTCCCAGAAGAGTTCCTTGTTTCATGCACTGTCATATATATATATATATATATATATATTATAATATATATATATATATATATTATATATATATATATATATATATAAAACTTAATAATCTACTTACTGACCACCCCTCGTATATATATATATATATATATATATATATATATATATATATATATATGATACACACAGACAGTGCATGGAACAAGGAACTCTTCTGGGATAATTAAATCCACTATAGTCCGAATAAGTAATGGTAAATGACAAATACCATAGTTTTTCTTTTTCATGATGCTAGCCCGACGTGGGCAACGGGTCACTCGCAAAGAGGTCCCATAAATAGCTGGTGAGGGAAGCTATATTTATGGGACCTCTTTGCGAGTGACCCGTTGCCCACGTCGGGCTAGCATCATGAAAAAGAAAAACTATGGTATTTGTCATTTACCATTACTTATTCGGACTATAGTGGATTTAATTATCCCAGAAGAGTTCCTTGTTCCATGCACTGTCTGTGTGTATCATATATATATATTATATATATATATATATATATATATTATATATATATATATATATATATATATATACAACTTAATAATCTACTTAATTTCGATCTATTTGAATGTTGCCATTTCAAATATCAAACTTTTCCAATATATCTTACAGTATGAAACTGTACTTGGCAAAAATAAGTTTGGATTCTGCTCGACTTTCCTTGCTTGGAAATGCTTCCAAATCGTTTTACATTTTCCTTCCTATATACTTCCTGAAGCGACTCTCCTATAAAAATCCTTCCGACCCACTCTTCCAAACTCATCCTGAAGAGTTTCTCCTGCAAGCAGAGACGTGCCTCAAAGTTTGTACATTCGATCCGCGTCGGAAATTCAATCCCTAAATGATACAATTTGGATCCAAAATTCTCGTTGGAGTCTTTCGGATATCTATTTTTACGCTTGCCCCCTTCCCCCACAACCCCTCGGGTCTATCGTTCATTGCAGTACGGGGGATTAATCCCCCCTCTTTCCCCTTCTTCAGAGGAAGATCGTGTCTGTAGGGTTTTTTCTCGTATAGCGGTAAGAAAAGAAGTAGAAATAGTAGAATACGGAGAAAGTCATTAAAAGTACCTTCGTCGAATGTATCTGAGATTAAGTCTGAAGCTAATTTGGTAGTTAGTCAACCATGATTGCGTAAAACTATTGTTTAATTGTCTTTTTGATTACATGCACGTAAATTTGTTACTTTAAAAATCAGTATTTCAACTAAGAGTTTAGAAAAAATACATGCATTGTAGGAGTTAGTTCAGATTGTTTAAAGGAATATATACATAAATATATAGGAGAGAGAGAGAGAGAGAGAGAGAGAGAGAAGAGAGAGAGAGAGAGAGAGAGAGAGAGAGAAGTTAAAACTGAATTCTTTATTTATAAAAATAAAAGTTAATTGAAATCCCCACACAGGGATACATTTAATCCATAGCGTTTACATGAGGGAGAATTCTGAAACCTTCTAACTCGTTAAATGACAGCATGTTCCACGTATGGTTTTCGCGATGCACTTGTACACTCTAAGCATCTCTAAACCATCCCGTAGGAGCTAATAGGAAGCAAAGGCCCTAATTACTATGCAGGAGCCACGCTGCGGTACAGTTAACATTCTGATGCTGAGCGAGGAGGAGGTCCTCTCGTAATAGCCCAGGCCCTTCCGAATGATGCTTAAATAAACATTAACTTCTTATCTTCATTCCACATTCACTTTCTCGTCTTCAGGACCAGAAAAAACCCTTAATTGGTTTTACTTTAATGTTTTACCCGGCCGCATAGATAAGACGTTAAATTAGTTAAAAAAAACTCACTAGCTATCGTAACAACATTGATAGAATTATATATTGTATTTCAAACAGTAAGTAATGAAATTAGGATTATTCCCGTACTAATTATCTATTAACTACCTATGAAACGATACATTTAATCTCTTAATTAATTTGAGAGCCCAGTAAAGCCAAAAGCACAAGAGCCAAACTAAATAAAAATCAATATCAATCGTCCTGGTTAACATTTGTAGACTTTGTGTTAAATTTTTTGAAATATTTATTTTATAAATACGAAGTTTTCATTCATTTATTCACAGTAGTTAATAGTTAACTTATGTTAAGAGTTATTTCATTCAGGACACTTCAAATAAATTTGAATTGGTGATATATATATATACATAATAGGTTAGTATATTCATGGCATATTTATTTGACTCTTTTTAGCCAAATCTCGCAATGAGGCGGGATGCCGCAGAGGGGTCGACCGCAGGTCGATCCTGAACCGTCTTTCAAATTCGCATAAAGTAAGTAACTTGTATATATATATATATATATATATATATATATATATATTATATATATAATATATATATAGGGTATGTCCCCCCCAAAATGTTCCTATTTTATTTGCCCGTTATTTTATAATGGATGTATATTTTGTTATTGGGGTTTCTTCTTCAGAAAGGCAACATATTGGGTTTTTTATTCCCCATACACCTATAAAATATACGATATACCTATGCATTTCTAATGGCTGAAACCTCAAACAGTGATGTCGCGTTTGCAGCTGGAACAGAAAATCAAGATCGTTGGGTGGTTTCATGTGGCAAATTCTGTGACGCAGGTGCAGAGGAACTTTTGCAGAGAATATGGATGCAGAAATTCACCCGACAGAAACACACTATCACGAATTGTCAGAAAAGTTCAAACAAAAGGAAATGTAAGTAATCAACCTAAGGGTAATAGTGGTAGGTGACGATCCGCAAGAACTGTGCAACACGTAAATATGGTTCATGAAATTATTGCATGCAGGTCGCAGATGCAAGTATTTTACGAACATCCGTGCATCGTATATTTCGTGTCGAATTAAACTTTATTCCCTACAGAATTCATTCGGAAGCTTCACTGATCAGTGTTCAAAAACAAAAACGAATGGAATTCGCAACATTGACGTTAGCAAAGCTAGAAGATCCTAAGTTTTTGAAACACATCCACTTCACTGACAAGTGCTTTGTACATCTGTCTAGACTGCAGGGGTGGCCAACCCCTTGCCCGCGGGCCAATAAATGCCTCACCAAGGCTGTTAGGGTTGCCCGCCGCCTTCGGGTGGCAAATTTGGATCCACTTACGTCTGCGAATAAGCATTTTCCTCAATGAATTTTATTAAGAATAAGTACCGATCAGCTTTAACCGACGCTCAAAACAGGCTCAAAAATCACACTAAAGTTCAGCTAATGTAGAAAATAACATTTTTTTTCAATGTTTGAATTTTCTAGTTTTTCAGGGTTCGATGTTTTGAACGATTATATTACTTCTATTAGTGTTTGAACATATTTTTACATATATGTGTGTTTGTATTTCAATAAAAATTTCAGTGTACTTGAATTATTTTTTATTTTACCTTATTATTCTAGTCTAGATTTCAGAAAAGTGGCCCTCTGAAAATTACTGACCAATTTATTGGCCCATCGCTTGGAAAGGTTGGCCACCCCTGGTCTAGAGAGATCAATGAGCAAAACTTTCGTTATTGGGAAGTCATGCTGGTGCTCCACTAGAGCTCCCACGTAGTGTTGCTAAACTCAACATTTGGGTCGCTGTTGGGTGGTATGGTGTAGTAGGTCCTTTCTTTGAGAATGAAACTGGAAAAGCAGTAACATAATGCCAATTTCATATCGTCAGATGCTACAAGATTTCTGCTTACCAAAACTAACTAGTTTGTCCCGTTAAAGAAATAACTGCATTACCCCAGATTCATAGTGGTTTCAGCAGGATGGAGCATCTCCACACATTGCTTGTGAAACTCGCAACGTGTTGGGGAAGTATTTTTCCGGGCGACTAATCTCCCTTCATGAGCCGGTGGAATGATTCCCATATTCACCTGAAGACCTAAAGACCAAAGTCTATGAGGTAATCAACAACATCCCAGCTGAGCTATTTCCAAAAATTATGCCAAACATTTGTGTAAGGTTGAATATTGTATTAGAAAGAAAAATGGCGATTACACTGAGCATATTTAACTAAGGTTAATAAACTCCTACGTTTTACCTACCTACTGCGTTTGTCTTTGGATCTAGATCCCTTTTTTTTTTACCTTAGATCAGTGGTTCTTAACCTTTTTCGGAGGCCGCACCCCTTCGTTTCTCAGAATATTATCTCCCACCACTTGTCAAAGATCAATGACTTAGGACAGTTTTAAGGACTTAGAATTAAAAATATGGAATTATATTTTGGATATATTTTCGCAGTAACACCACAAAAAAACAGTTAAAATGACATAGTTTACACTTTTAGTGGCTTTTCTGTTCTTGTTTCTGTTCGACAATGTCTGTGAAACGAGGAACTTTCTTTGAAATGGCCACACGTATGTCATCACTCACATCTAAGCAGTTTCTTGCCTTCGTTTTGATATGTAAGAGCGTTGAAAAGCCTTGCTCGCACGCGTACGTGGTCACAAATGGGACGGGGATCTCCAGAGCTCTCTTCGCCAATTGTGGGAACGGTTCCAGCTGAGCACACCAGAAGTTGTCAAGCTCCATTGAATCAAACTCCATTCAGATTCTTTCACTGGTCTGCAGTTCAACGAGATCGTCTTTCATCATATCATTGCCGTCCATGGAATCCAGGTCGAAAAGAAATGGATCCTGTATCCATTTCTGTGCAACACCAAGATCTCCAAGGGAGAATAGCCTTGGAAAGACTGGATGAACTCCCGCAGATGCTCTGTGACTTCAGTCGTGATGGATATCCTTCTTCTTTTGCACCGACAGCTTCATCAAGTAAAGGAAAGTTAGCAAAATTTCCTTTCTCAACGCGCTTTATCCAAATTGGAAGTTTCCGGACGAAGGCAGATAACTTTTCTCCGGCCGTGTTCATGTTCATCCCTGCTCCTTGGATAGACGTGTTCAGTTCGTTCTGGTGTGTAAACATATCTGCTATATACGACAGGGAAAGAATGACCTCTCTGTTCTCGAAGTGATCAACTATGTCACTGCCTTGGTTTCGAAGAAATTGTATTATTTCCTCACGCAGTTCGAAGATACGAGTAAGCATCTTGCCATGGGAGAGCCACCTCACTTTCGTGTGGAAAAGAACACTGTACTCGGCTCCAATTTCTTCGCGAAAAGCTCGGATAAGGCGGCGATGATTCAGACCTCGTCCTCTGATGAAGTTCAATGCATCAAAGCATCCTTCAATTTTGCAGGCAACGTCTTTGTGGCGAGTGTATGACGATGCAATACGCAATATGTGACCGTGATACGATGTACCTCCTTCTTCACATAGGCGGCAAATCCTGATTTGTTTCCTAGCATGGCGGGGCTCCATCAGTGCAAATAGATTCACACACGGCGACCGTCATCCCAGGCTTCGAAAAAAAGCCTTTGACGAGATTGAAAACATCGATTCCTTTCACAGTTGTTCGCAGCGGTTCACAAAACAAGAATTCATCTAGTATTTCTTTCTCCATCATGTACCACATAAACACCAACAGCTGACTGCAGCCATCGACATTTGTTGATTCATCCAGCTGAATACCTACTTTGACGGGGCTAGCTTTGATATCTGCAATCACTTGCTGCAAGATATCCCTGCTCATGTCACCTATCCTAGAACGAATTACGTCGTTCGACAAGAGAACCTGTTGAAGTTTCTTTTGTGCCTCTGTTCCCAATACTATTTTCATCTCCAGTGCACAAGGTTTCACCAATTCTTCAGCAATTGTATGAAACTTTTTTTAATTGGCACACAAATAAGCAACTTCATAGGATGCTTGTAGCAAGGGCTTCTCGAATGACACAAACCCAAACGTTTTCAAGGTACCGCCACGATCAAATCGTGCCCTCTTAGTCTTCAGGCTTTCGAGGTCATGTCCAGCATCTTTACCATCATGCTGGTTGTTGAAATATATTTATGTTACATATACATCGTCTGCCGAAAAAAAGGGTTCACTCTAAAAACAACCATGAAATCAACATTTATCAACCAATCATAATGAAACTCATACAGAGCAAACCTATGTAAACAGTGTATATGTACACCAATTTTCAGATTATTATATTAAAAATTAATGATTTAATGAGGATTGTTTATGTTCAACAAATTTTGTTGGTGAACATCGCTCCAGTTTTGAATTCTGGGAGTTCACAAAGGCAGTAAAACTTTGGTAATAAAATTTTTATTCTCATTTTAATTATAAAATACATCATAAGATTTATAAAATATGGGAAATGCCTCCATTAAAAAACCATGAAAATAAAAAAGGATTTTGAATTTCGAAACAGAACTTAAATCCTAAGTTTACAAAAGAAATCAAATTACCATTTTACTCTTTTGGAATTCCTATTAAAAAAATTGTTCAATATGTTTCCCTTCTGTTCAACAATTTTCTTCAATCTTGGACGAAATTCATCAATAGTTCGATCGATCTGCTCCTGTGGTATCTCTTCCCACTTCTCCACAAGAAGCTGACGCAAGTAATCAACATTTCTCACCCTGCTCCTGTAAACTCTCTGTGCCAAATTTTCCCAGATTCCATAGTCAACAGGGTTCAAGTCAGGACTGTTAGGTGGCCAATTTTGAGGTTCAAGTAATTCTGGGACATTATTTTTTAAGTATTTCACAGTTGCTATTGCTGTATGGGGTGTTGCTCTGTCTTGCTGATAAAGATAATAACCACCGTTGACCAGATTTTGCATTTCGGGAAACACTTTTCGCAGCAGAGTATTTCGATAGTACTCGACATTGATTTTTATACCAGGCTCAATAAAATGAACGGATTTTTTTCTTAACTTTGATATGTCAACTGACACCATGACAGTAGCTGAGAAATGACGTCTGGTTGCAAAAAGTCTGCTATCAGGTATTTCATTCTTACATTGACTGTTCCGAGGTGGCTCCACAGTGAATCTCTTCTCATCAGTGAAAAAAGCCTTTGAAAGCTTATTACATGTTACTCGCCGTAAGATTTGTTTTGATCTTTGAACTCGTTTCTGCTCATCAGTTTGAGTAATCTTTTGCCGGTGCACTCTCTTGAAAAGTTTTAGTTGAAGATCGTGTTTAATTATGCGTCTCACACTTGGTTTTCCTGACTTAGTATACGTTCTTCAACGTCGTTAATATTGTATTGTATGCGAACAGTTTTTGGTCGCCCACTTCCCTCTCTTCTTTTGATGTCCCCAGTCTCGTCAATTTTCTTTAGAAGCTTTCCCAAACCACCAAGAGTCCATCCTTTGTTGGGGAATTTGGAGAGTAGTTTCGTTCGTCCATATCCCTTTTCTAGTCTATAATGCTTAATTATAATCTTATCTTCCTCTGAAAATGGCGTATTCACTATATTTTATAACCCTGCAAAAAACAAAAAAACGTATATTAGAATTTACAAAAGTGAAAATGGAAATAAAGGATTCTTGATTAGTTTGTCGAGCATCATTTATAGTATTATTAGAGAAATATTTAATAAATCATTATTTTTGATAGCTTCGAACTAAAATTTGGGTTACAGGTAGATGTTTTATATATCTTTTACGTATATAAGTTTCATACTGATTGTTTGGAAAATGTTGATTCCATGGATGTTTTTAGAGTAAACCCCCTTTTTTTTGGCAGACGGTGTATATATACATTTATATACACCTTTGAACCTTTCAAAGTTCAGTGCGACGATTCCTCATTTCACGAAGGTCAAGTTTGTCGCCCCTCCTCTCGAGTTGGCCTGGTGAAGTAGTGAGTTGGTTTCTTGTACTCTCCACCACACATAGCCAGGTACGCCCGGCTCATAGGGGATTGTTCTGAGCCAGGCGTCTAATCTTCTTTTGAAGGTGTTCACCTCAACACCACTCGTCTTCCTTAGGTCTTTCGGCAGCTGATTAAACAGTTTTGGTCCTCTCACAACAAAACTATTTTCTTTCAGGGTTAAAGATGTTCCCTGTCTCGCCTTTAATTTGGGAATACGACACAATCTTCCTTTTCTGCTTTCCACTGTTGTTTGGGGAGTTACAGGGTTCAGAGTAAGATTAGGGACTAGTTTCTCCATTATTTTACAAGTGTAAATCCGACTAAAATAATGGTGTATCTCTCTTTTCTCCTTTCCAGTGAATATAGGTTTAATTCGCGTAACCTTTCCCAATAATTTAGTTTTTTGCACCCATTGATTTTGGCTGTGAAGCTTCTCTGAATCGTTTCTAGCTGTCTAATGTCTTCTTTTTTATATGGGGATGTTAGGACCGAGCAGTATTCCAATTTGGGTATGATGAGTGTTCTCAGTAGAGGAATCATTATATTCCTATCCCTTCGTTTAAAGGTTCTCAGTATCTGCCCAGTTATTCTCTTTTCTTTGTTTACTGCTATCTTATTTTGTGTTTAAAATTTCGCATCATCAGTCATTACAACCACTAAATCTTTTGCTTTAGAATTGCTCTGAATTTCCTGTCCATTTGGGGTATAATATTCCATGGATTTTAGGTCTTCTCTTTTTCCGTATCGTAACAATTGAAATTTCTCAGTGTTAAACTTCATATTGTTGTCTTCCGTCTGTTCATGTCAGTTTGTAGAGCTCTTATATCTTCTGGGTTTCTTATTTTTTTACTGATCTTTGTCTCATCGGCAAAGAATGTGACTGTGCTCTCTCTGGTAACGTCCTCACTATGTCAGTTAGCATGATTATGAAGAGTAGTGGAGCTAATACTGTTCCTTGTGGTACTGAGCTGAGGACCTCTGATTCTGATGAAGATACTCCTTGTACGGTAACGACTTGCGCCGCTCATTAAGGAAATTATATGTCCATTTCCCTACTTTTCCTTTTATTCCCATATATTTCAGTTTATGTGGGTGTCAGGAAATGATTGCCCCCCCCTGCAGAGCAAAAACTAGAAGAGATAGATAAAAACCGGCGAGACCACTTGAAAGAGCGTTAAAATCTGAATAAAAACCATTATATTCTATTCCTGTGATTTTAATTCTTACCATTTTTTCCCCACAGAAACCATGGCATCATCTATTTTGAACGATTCAGAGAAAAAGCGAGTTCTTGACCGCATTCGAGCTGTCACATTTCGTGAAGCAAAGGAAGCTGGTGCAACTTTCATAACTCGACACTGGGTGGCTGAGAGATTAAAAAGATCAGAAGACTTTGTCAAAAGGAATTGGAATAAGAATCCTGAAGATTGTGAAACAGAATTTCGAGGAGGAAGACCAGAGAAATTATCTCAAGAATCGAAAGACATTGTGCTTGCTGCATCACGGCGCCGAAAGAAGAGCTGCTCTGAGGTAGCGAAAGAGATACTTATCCGTCGTGGTAAGATAGTCAATCGGCAACTTGTGCATCAATTTCGAGTTCGCCAAGGCTTGAGTGCTTGGCATGAAATAGCTAAGCCACGGAAGAGTGATCTTAATATTGAAAATCGGCTATGGTTTTGTGATTATCTTGAGGAATGGACGGAAGACGATTTCCTTCACTTGGTTGTCAGCGATGAATTCTTCGTTTATGTCTCCAGAAAACCAAATTTTCAGAATGATCGGGTTTGGGCAACAACTCTCTGAATTCTGGTCCCAGACGACCAGAAGTATCGAGAAATAGTAAAAAATCCAGGATGTGTGGGTGTTTTCATTATGTTCTCTATTCGGAAGCTCATCTGGGTTATCAAACCAAGAGGAACCAGTTGGGATGGGCCTTATTTTCGAAATGTAATTTTAGCCCAACATGTAATTCCGTTTTTGAAAGACCCCGAGTGTGTTTTGGATGTTGAACAGGCAACCTTTCTTCACGACAAAGCCCCTGTATGAAAGCACTTGCGACTCAACAACTGCTTAAGGACAATAACATTGATTTTTTCGGAAATAATGAATGGGCTGGCAATTCTCCCGATCTTAATGTCTGTGAACATGTCGGATCCATCATGAAGGATCGGGTGGAGTCCTTAATGCTGGAACAACCCATTCAGAATCGGTATTCAACAGAAATTATGACTGCAAAGATCAACGAAGTCCTTGAAGAAATGAGTCATGATACCGATCTCTTTGAGACACTTCTGGGATCATACCCCCGTCGATTAATGGCCGTCAGAGCTGCAAATGGGGCAACACCCGATATTAAAACAAGTGTTTTTTATTCAAAATTAAACGCTCTTTCGCGTGGTTTTGTCTGTTTTTTTCTATTCCTTTCAGTTTCTTCTGTACAGGGGGGGGGCAATCATTTCCTGACACCCTTTATTATGATTCCATGATCACACTTGTCGAACACTTTGGCAAAGTCTGTGCATATTATATCATAGTTTTCATTACTTTCAAGTACATCAATAATGTTGTTGTAGTGTTCCATTAGTTGTGATAGGCACGATCTGCCTGACCGAAATCCATGTTGATTATCATTCTTTTTCCTTGTGGGTTTGCATCATTCATTCATTTCACGTGTTTAATTTTGAAATTCATCCCTTATATACTTTATACTTTTGTTTACTTACTTATACTTTATCGACCTGCGGTTGACCCCTCTGCATCATCCCGCCTCATTTGCGTGACTTAGTGAAGGAGGGAATTGCTGTCTGATCTCCTGCCCTCGTAGCCAGCCACGCATGGCTGGTCAGGACCTTTGCACAAGAATCTGTCCAGCTTGTTCTTGAAGTTATTCAGGTCGGTGTGCTGGAGATTCCTCACTTCTTTTCGAAGGACAGTGAAAAGCTTTGGGCCCCGTATTCTGAGGGTAGTTTCCATCCTCGTTTCATGGCCCTTGTCCCACCGCAGCTGGGACCGTACAAAATCTGCCTCTTCTCTCATTCCAGTTTGTTTCTATTTCATTTCTGAGGTTAGGGACAGAGCCCTCAGGTATTTCCCATATGTACAGTATTTACTGTGTACCGCTCGTGCCTTCTTTCAGGAGAGTAGAGTTCCAGGGATTGTAGTGAAGACCAGTAGTCTTCACCTTCCGTTTCCTCTATCTTAGACGTAAAAGTCCTTTGTATGGCTTCAATGTTCGCAATGTCTCTTTTTCTGTGTGGGCTTGTGAGTACTGAGCAATACTCAATTATTGGTAGGACTAGACTCTTCCATAATTTGAGCATGATGTTTGCTTTTCTGCTGGGGAAGCTCCTCCAGATGATTCCCATTATTTTTCTAGCCGTTGTGAGTTTGATTTTATAGTGCTCTCTGAATTCTGCACCCGACGACATTATTACTCCAAGATCCCTGACTTGTGGATTTGGTGTTATCTGTTTCGCTTGCGGAGTTTTGTACCCTTTTTTCTGTAGCTCTTTGTTATTACCATATCTTAGAAGTTGGAATTTTTCTTCGTTGAACTTCATATTGTTGTCTTCTGCCCACTGGAATAATGTTTCAATGTCGTTTTGTAATTTTCTTATGTCACTTTCGTTCAATATTTATTACATATCTTTGTGTCATCTGCGAAGCATGACACAATACTGTCCTTAATATCTGCATCAATATCTGCAATCATTATTATGAACAGCAAGGGAGCTAATACTGTCCCTTGTGGGACAGAGCTCACGACTTCCGAGACTTCCAATTTAACTCCGTTTACCACCACTCTTTGCGTTCTTTGCGTCAAGAAATTGAATATCCACCTTCCTAGCTTTCCAGTAATTCCTGTATCCTTAAGTTTGTGTACTATGATTCCATGGTCACATTTATCGAAAGCTTTAGCAAAGTCCGTATATATTACATCAATGTTTTGTCCTCGACACAATGTTCCTAATATTTTCTCCTGGTGGTCTAGTAGCTGTGACAGGCATGATCTTCCCGCCCTGAAGCCATGTTGATTTGGGTTGTATAAGTCTTTTTCTTGTAGGTAGTAGGTAGTTTTGCCTCTAATTATGCGTTCAAAACACTTTATAAGGTGTGAGGTGAGAGCCACTGGCCGATAATTTTGGGCATTGCTCTATTACCACCTTTAAATAGGGGGGCAATGTTCGCGTTCTTTAAGGGAGTGGAATTTGTCCTGTGTCAAGTGATTTCCTCCATAGCAAGTATAGCGGTTTTGCAATACTCTCTTTGCATTTCTTCAGAAATGTGGCATTCCATGTGTCTGGCCCTGGCGCTGAATTGTCTCGCATCTGTGATAAGGCCGTAATTACATCTCCTTCCGTGAACTCGAAGTCCATTAATAGGTTTGTGCCGGGATTTGTTCTTGGTTATCTGTATCTATGTCGAAAATAGGTTTGTGCCTGGATTTGTTCTTGGTTGATCTGTATCTATGTCGAAAAACTCGTCTGGGTTTTCCACTTCCATCTCGGACTTAGGGGTGCTAAACACAGATTTAAATTGTTCCCTAAGCAGTTCACTTATTTCTTTCGGGTCATTTGTGTATTCGGCCTCCCCGTCTATCAAAGGTCCTATACTCTCCTTACGCTGCATTTTCCTTTTCGCAAACGTGTAGAAGCATTTTGGGTTATTTTTTTGTTTTCTGCTACCTTGTTTTCCTCCTCGTTTATCTTCTGTATGAATGTTTGCTTTAAGTCCATTTCTATTTCGCCAAGTTTCCTTTCTAGTTTGAGTCTCTCTGCATCAGTTCTGCATCTGTGGAGATGTTTTACGGTTTGTCTTCGTTGCCTGAATAGAGTCCTGATTTTCCTCTCGAGCATGCTACGTTTTCTTTCCTGTCTCTCTGGAATATGTTCTAGTATTATAGGTTTGGTTTCCGTCTTTATTATACATAGTATTTCTTATGGAGTCTTCTCGTGAAGTAGCAATTCCCAATTTACCTCCTTTAAATCTTCTTTATTTACGTTTTCCCAATTTACTTTCTTTGAATTTATGTTTAAGCCTTCAAATATTCCATCTGCCTCTCTAGGATGCGTTTTCGGACCCCTGGATGCTAATTTCAATTGTCTATCGATGAGGTTATGGTCGGAGAACTTTGTGTGCGTTACTTTTTTATTTATTATTATCTCGTTGTTACTTGTCCAGATTAAATCTAAAACGTTCTCCTTTCTCGTGGCTTCACCGATTTCCTGGGTACGGGCGTAATGTTCCATAATATCTAATAGCATTGTTTCTTGGGTTCTGTCATTTTTAGTAATGTTGCCATGAAACTTCTCAACATATATAACTTCGTCATTTTTCTTCCATGATATGAATGGGAAATTAAAATATCCGAAAATTAGAATATTTGTTGCTGGAGTTTCAAGTAATTTTGAGATGTTTTCTATTTCATTTGTGGCAAATTGGAATTCACTTTTTGTGGCGTTTGGTGGTCTGTAGATGTTCATAATGGTTAGGTTCAGTTCTTTTACTTCTAATATAATAACTTCAACTGTGCTGTTTGATTTCTTTACCCTCACTTCACATGTGTATGTGTTTTTCACGTAGATGCAACACCCTCCCCCTCGTCTAGCCACTCTATCTGCTCTGCATCTGTTGTAGTCCAGCAATGCTATTTCAGTATTCTCGATGCACTTTTCACAGCCTTTTTTGCACCTTATGTAAGTGTGTTTCCGTTAGGCATATGATATCTATGCTGGTTTCCGTAGCTAAATTTTGCAAGTATTGTAATTTGCAGTCTGCATGGTCCGTATAGAGGCCTTGTATATTTGTGTATAATGCATTTACCGGGTTTCTAATCTTTGTGTTCGATTTTCCTAAATGATGGTCGTTTCCTGATCGATGTCGGTTCCTGTTTGGAGTTATTGGTTGGGCCGCTGCATTTGGGAGTATTGGAGTTGCGGCCCGTGATACCACTGTGGTTGTTGTATTATTGGTGGGTGGTGTTGAATAGGAGGGTGATGTGCGTAATGTTGTGGTGCATATGTTTGCGGCGTTCTGTCTCTCCTTGTTAGAAGGGCAAGCTGAGCTTTTATTATCCTCATTTCTTCTAAAAAATATGTTTCATTACTCTTGTTATTACTTATATGTCGAATATGTTCTGTTCTTTCCCGTTCTCTTCTTTGAGTACCCTTTATGTGAAAACGGGCACTCTATGTTCAGGCATTTTTTCTCAGTAATTGACTGTCTGCACATACGAGGGTGAAAAAAGTTGCAGTTTTGGCCATACCTGCACTTCCCATTCCTCATCATATAGAATCATTTTGTAGGGTGATTGTATACGCAGTTTGAGCCATATTTGCACGCACCTATTTTATAATATTCGCATATGGCCCGTCGTTTAAATTCCCTCTGAGTCTTATGTGATTCGATTTCCTTCTTCTGCTCCGCCACCACTTCTTCCCTACTCAGTGGTTTTTTTTTTCTTCGGCGTCTATTTCGTATCTCCCTCTCCTGCCGTGGGTACCTCTTTATCTGAGGCTGCTTTCGCCCATCCCTGTAGTGTGTTTTCTTTTTCCTTCTCGGTTGTGCAGGCGTTTTCTGTTTCCTGTTTTTCTGTCAGTAAAACTGCTGTACTTGATTCTTCTATTTCAACATTTTGTGTTCCCCTCTGTACTAATTTTCTATTGTTTTCCATGCACTTGATGCATAAGAAACCACAAAGGCCTATGATTTTGTTATTTATTCTATTTACCATTTTCCTGTCTTTTCTATCTAAGTTCATGCATTCGTAGTGTTTAATGGTATTGCACAGAATGCAGTTTAAGCCCGAGGTCTGGTCTGCATCATTTTTGGAATCGCAGAGTTGACATGCCGCACATTCCATTACACACAATCCGGCTTTATTCAATTTTCTGACTTTCCCGCAATTTACACATTTCTTCGTATGTTTTGCCATTTTCTCCTTGATTCTTCTTATATATATATACACACACCAACACACACACCACACACACACACATATATATATATATATATATATATATATATATATATATATCCAGTGGTGAGCTGGAGCCAGTTTGCACCGGTTCGCGCGAACCGGTTGTTAAAATTTTGAAGCATTTTAGAACCAGTTGTTAAAAATTGTTACGAAAACAAATATTGTTATAAAATGATCTTAAAACCGAATAATCTTATAAAACGTTGTACAAAATAATACGGCGTACAAAATAA
Source organism: Bathynomus jamesi (assembly GCA_023014485.1). Classification (NCBI taxonomy): domain Eukaryota; kingdom Metazoa; phylum Arthropoda; class Malacostraca; order Isopoda; family Cirolanidae; genus Bathynomus; species Bathynomus jamesi. The sequence continues at coordinate 43,763 of JAJOZX010008520.1, forward strand.
ACTTCAAATGCAAAGAAAAAATAGCACTATCTGGCCATTTGGAAATTACTACCTAATTAGTATTAAATAAGGTATGTACTGTATTTATATGTTCTTCAAAATAATAATTTCTTTCTTTGTGTTATCTTGAAGCTATTTTGTAATTACTACCTCATTAGTAATAACTAATATACTTAAATATTCTTCATATTTTCTTCTTTTCAAATTTATTCTAAATTTATGTTTTTTTATTGTTAAGTACGAGTACAACTCCCAATGACAATGCATTGCCACTTCTTATGGAGAAAGGTACAAAAACTACATACTGTGGCACATCCTTTAAATCAGAACTTTTTATATATATATATATATATATATATATATGTATATCACATTTGTTATATTTATATGTAATACATATATACTCAGTGTACTATATATTATTATACATGAATGATACGTACCTCTTGAACCAGAACCAAAGCTGCGACTGAATTTTTGTCCAGGCGGCAATGCTCTTTTTATGTGTATTATGTGTTACATGCTGCGACGCGTATTGACATGTAATAACAAGTAAAGAGAAGTAATAAAAAAATGACTGCATAAGGGGAAACAAATCTAATTTCACTAACTTTGTAATTGAACCAGCCGCCATTATTCTCACCCCCAGTAATGACATTTCGCACTCCCAGCGGGTGCATGCACCCCAGGTTAAGAACACCTGCCTTAGAGCAGTTATTTAGAAATAGGGACATATTCTGGGAGACACCTGGTATATATACATTATACAGTATATGCATATATACATCAACTTCACAATTTTTCATGGCTGTATACGAGTTTTGAAATTAATTTAGTGAAAAATGGTGAAACGAAATTGCGCCAGACCAACTTTAAATCAGAATCAAAGTTTAACTATAAAAAGCTGATTAGTTTAAACTTCATTATTTAAAGTATTCTTTGATATACGCAAGTGAACAAACTTTAAAAAATTGAGACAAGTTTTAGAGAGGTAATTTTTCAACTACGAAATTGAGATCACCTGAAGATCCGTCATCCCAGCCTTTTTTAGATAGCTTTATAAAGCTAACTAACGAAAATATCACGATCTAACCTAACCAATCGTCAAGGGCGCACAGTTGACCTAACGACTGGTTAGGTTAAGTCGTGATATTTTTGTTAGTTAGCCTTATAAAGCTAACTTAAAAAGGTTGGGGGTGACGGATCTTCAGGTGATCCCGAAATTGATGCTAAACGAAGTTATCTTTAGTTTCAAACTGCATGAAGAGGCATATAAAATATAATAATATAATAAAAGTATATAATATAAAATATAATAATATAATAGAGGTATTTAATATAATAATAATATAATATATTATAATATGATATAATATAATTATGGCGAGAAATATAAATATTTTTATCTATATCTATATTTTTAAATATTTTTATCCGCCTCGGTGGTGTAGTGGTTAGCGTCGCTGACTACGAATCCATCGGCCTCGGGATCGAGACCCGGTGACGGCAGGCAGCTCGCATCAAAACCCAGCTGTTCATCTTTCCACACACTAAAAAAAAAATTGGTTGGTACAAAAATGGGTACTCTGGGTAGCCCAGTGGTTAAGATGCTGGGCTGCTGGTGAGGCGTGGTTCGGATTCTACGTTAAACTGTAGTTCTAAGGTGGAGTGACAAGCTTGATCTTCACCAGAATGAACAATTCGGGAGGAAGCAAAAACTAAGGTTAACCAAGGTTATCTATTTAATTATTTACTTGGCCTAATTCTCATGTGATTAATAACCAAGATTTCGTTAACATGTTAACATGCTATTCATTACCCTACTAACTTCCAGTTGGTCAGTTTTGATACGGTTTCTTTACTAAAGTATTGATTAGTGATTTCTTACAATTTCTCAAAGAAAACCTGATTGATTAACACATTTCCTGTTGATGTAAACTCATTAAAGTCTCTCACTGAGCTCTGTATTAAGGACAATATATTTCAATTTTAATGGTAACTTTCATAAGCAAGTGTTTGGAATGCAAATGGATGATCACCTTTCTCCGGTTTTGTCCAATTTATACATGGAATTATTTGAGAGAAAATTATTCAGTAATATCGATAACTTTGATCCAAAATGGCTACTGTATATAAATAACATTTTATGTCTGTGGTCCACTCATTTAAATGTTCCTGAATTTCTTCATAGTATCAACAGCTTAGTTCCATTTATTAAGTTCAATTTGGAAATTGAAAAGGATAATTCCATTCCATTTATTGATAAGATTATTCATAGAACTAATAATGGCTTTAAATTTGAAATTTATCGGAAATCTACCGATAATAATTCTTATGTGAATTTCTTATGCAACCACCATAATTCCGTTAAACGATCTATTTTCGATTCTATGTTCCTAAAAGCCTTGAGAATAGTTAGTCCAGAATTTTTACATAGTGAATTTATGAAGTTGTTTGACATCGGAAGAAAATTATGTTATCCGACTTATTTCCTGGAGCACTGTGTCTAAATAAAGCTAAGAAATGTTTTTATAGAACTAACAAAGAGAAGAAAGAAAGAATTTTGAAACATATTGTGTTTGCCTTATCATAAAAAAATTCACTCACATCACTCATGTGCTTTAGAGGCGTGGGAATTAATGTTGTGTTTACTTACAATAATTCGGTCAAGAGTTTATTAATTCGTAATATCCCTGTGGATGTCCCTCGATGTATTTATTCTATTAAATGTAAGGATTGTAATTTAGTATATCTTGGTCAAACGGGTAAAACTCTGGCCACTAGAATCAAACAGTATAAATATTGTATTCGCGCGGCTAATGAATCTAGAGCCATATTTGTTCATATACGTAATAATAATAATCATGCAATTGAATCGATTGAAATAATTCATGTGTCTTGTTCAGAAATAATAACAAAGTTGAAAGAAATAAACTGAAGAAGCTTGTATCAACCATATTAGTAATTTTAATGTCAGTTCCGATACATATAGCCTACTGTAAACTTATGACTATACTGTATTTCCAACCTTATTTTTATTCAGTATTGAAACAGTTTCCCACCACCTTTCAATAATCCGAGGGATTAGATCATCCTTTGTGAGAGGTTTCTGATAATGCGTGTGTATGAGCTGGGAGAATTCGTTTGTATTTTCATTTTCCCAGAAGAGGGGTTGAAATAAACTCGAAAGTACTCGGAGCAGATGTTTCACTTTTTCTTTCTGAATTATTTCAAAATAAAGAAGTTTAAGCGTTTAATGTGAATATTCACAGTATATATATATATATATATATATATATATATATATATATATATATATATATATATATATATATTAGGGATGCAACGGGTAGCGCTTTTACTGGGTAATCGGGTACGGGTACCCGAAGTGTAATACCCGATCGGGTATTGAAGACGTTCCAAAATTTGTTGTTTTAGTACCGCGACTTATTAACTGTGTGCAGTTCAAGCACTTGGCTTTACTATTATCTAATTTATCAATGACAAAATAGTTCCAAACCATACTACGATTTGCCATTTTGAATGTTTTGTTAAAAAATATTATACAAAAAATATATCGAGAAAAACTGCAAAACAATAAAATTAAAATTAAATTAGAATTTGGTTTTTACTACCCGTACCCGATTTTTTAGCAATTACCCGATCGGGTCGGGTACCCGTGACATCCCTAACATATATATATATATATATATAATTATAATAAAAAAATTGGTTGGTAGATAAATGAATATCCTGGGTAGCCTAGTGGTTAAGACGCTAGGCTGCTGGGGATCTTTTCGGTTTGACGGCCTGTAATATTTGTTAACATTACTTGTTTTTTATTGTCCAGTTTTAATCGAGGATTTCAAAAATAACATTCATGTTTTAGAGAAACTAATAGTGAGGCAGTTATACAGTTTAGTTTAGAGAATATCATATACGCTTTAAGATTCCAAAATCCCTGAAAGTTTTAGGTCAACTGTACGCTCATGATGATTGGTTAGGTTAAGTCATGATATTTTCGTTTGTTTTGACAGTAAACTAACGAAAATATCATGACTTAACCTAACCAGTCGTCAAGAGGGCGTACAGTTGACCTAACCGGGCATTCTGTTAACCTAACTGGGCATTCAATTAACCTAACCAGTTGGTAGAGTCTAGCATTTGACGGTCCCGTAGCCATGACTCGTTTTTTCCGCCAGTCGTGAAACCAAAAAGATCCCAGTACGGTTTAAAAATATATATTTTAAATTTGTTAAATTGCATATAACTGCCTCACTATTTGTTTCTCTAAAACATAAATGTTATTTTTTAAATCCTCGATTAAAACTGGATAATAAAAAACAAGTAATGTTAAAAAATATTACAGCCCGTCAAACCGAAAAGATCCAAATGAACAATTCTGACGGAAACAAAGCCAAGGTTAACCAAGGTATAGATATATATATATATATATAATTCTGAACTCAAAAGGAACTACTGAAGAATACAGAAATTGAATTAAGGCTTTACAATGTGAATGAATCAAGTTCATGATTCAATTTGCTGCAAAAATGAAAAGATCTTGTCTTTATTTGACTTTTTATCTTTTCTTGTTGTAGTTTCAGGAAAAATAACTATAAAATAATCCGTTTTTAATAATATTCGGAAGAGTTTTTACTCCCTAATATTCATTACTCGGGAGTAAATTGTAAACAAAGTTACCTCGTCAAACGGCTTTAGAATTAAGACTATTTTTTAATTAAATCCGTACAAATACAAAAATATATATATATGACATGTTATTTTAATAACTACATCAATAAAATTTACTAATGATGGCAATGCACTTTCATACCATGAAACCTATAGTTTAGATCACATAGGGCAATACTGATCAATTAGCTTAAATAATTGGATTGGCTAAGTTTTGAATTCTTTACATTAACTGTGCGCTGTGAACGGTCAAGTTTCGTTAACGAAAATTTAAACCCTTTGTGTTCTGTATTACGTATCAAGATAGGTTAATTAAGAAAATGTTTTCCTCAGAATTAGGTTCCAAATAGGGGACCACATAGACACTAACAGGGAACTTACTTACCTCTCTTTTTGACATTATATACCAAAAGAAAAAAAAAACAACCCCGAACCTATACGTACTCTTTTTTTTTTTAGTTTATTACGGTAAATTTACAAAAAGCTCATTTCGGTGCTTCGAGTTAAAGGCGTTACGAATTTTCTCATATACCATATGTCCCACAAAAAAGTACACCCAACTTTAGATTGTACTAACTCCTCCAAAAATTGAGATATTTTGGATCTGTTTGTTTGATTTAATATAGCAAATTATTCTTTGTTAACGTTCAAATTTATTCATGTTTAAACGATTTAGTGTTTAAGCATCTGCTTTTAACTGAAGGGTACAACAAAATGGATTGCGCAAAATTGGTCAATGAAAAAATAATGTGTGTGCTATCGATGTAATGAAAAGACAAAGGATCATATGTAGAATTCGGACCCCAGGTAACCCTAATGGAGAATACAGACCCCAACTTTCCCCTAATGTAGAATCCAGACCCCAACTTTCCCCTAATGTAGAATCCAGACCCCAACTTTCCCCTAATGTATAGATTATAGAAGCCAGACCCCAAACGAATCGTAAAGGACATCAATAAACAATTTAAAGGTTCATAGAAAAGTTTATTATTATTATCACAAATAAAAACCATTAAAATCACACAATTGTAAAATCTTATATCAAATGTAGAATTCGGACCCCAGCCTTCTTTAGTTAGCTTTATAAGGCTAACTAACGAAAATATCACAACCTAACCTAACCAATCGTTAGGTTAACTGTACGCCCTTGACGATTGGTTAGGTTAGGTCATGATATTTTCGTTAGTTAGCCTTATAAAGCTAACTAAAGAAGGCTGGGGTAGAAACTCAAATAGTTAAAGAGTAGCTTAAACAAGCCAAATGGAGAATACAGACCCCCAACCTTCCGCTAATGTAGAATTCGGACCCCAACCTTGGTAGGGGTCCGAATTCTACATATGATCCAAGACAAATACATAATAATAGATACTTTAACATAATTTTAAGAAGATACAAAGCAGATTTTTATTTATTCCTTATTGCAAAAGTTATGCTTAGTTTCGTTTTCTTTCAACATGACCGCCATTCCTATCGATACAAATCTGGAGTCGAGCTCTCATCTTCCCCATCACTCTTTTGATAAGATCTGGATTGTCTTTTAACAAGTTGATTTCAGCTGTGATGCGAGTCCTCAAATCATCTAAATTGATAGGTTGTGATGCAAATACTCTATTTTTCAAATGACCCAATAAAAAGTAATCACACGGGGTCAAGTCAGGGCTTCTGGGAGGCCATTCAATGTCATGGCCTGTAGCAATTACTCTTTGGTGGAAGACTTCCTGCAAGCGTTCCTTCACAATAACTCTCCTGTGAGCAAGAGCTCCGTCTTGCACCCACCAAATACGATTAAATCGGTTTCCATAAGTAATACGTATTTGTGGAAGGATTTCTCGGTCTATCATTTCTAGGTAAGCTTCACCATTTAGATTACCATCGTAAAAGACCGGGCCAATTACCGCTCCATTACCGCACAGTCCTACCCAGAGAGACAGATTTTGTCTAGAGTTATTCTTTTCGTAGATATGATTGTCAGATGAATGATTTTTTGGTGCATACTGACTGCAGATTTGTCTGTTCACTAGACCATTCACAAAAAAGGCCGCCTCATCTCCAACCACTAATTGTTCCGTGAATCTTTCTGGTTTTTCAAGAAACCACTGGGCAAATCTTAGGCGGCGAGGTAGATCTCCTTCAATGAGTTGATGTCGAATTTACATTCTGTATGGGTACAAATTCAAATCCTCACGAACTATTCGATGAAATGACATGCGTGAGAGTTCTGTACCATTTCGCCTGGTGGACACTTTTGGATGTCTCTCTAATAAATGCCGAACATGCTGAATGTTCTCGTCTGTTCTTGCCGTCTTCGGATGGCCTGAACTTCCTTTGTTCAAATTGAGGACCGTTCCTTCTTCTTTGTATTTCCGAACATTCTTCAAAATTGTATGTTTAGTTGGAGAAGCTCTATCGGGAAATTGCAGTTCGAAGGTATTCTGAACTTGTTTTAAGCTTTTAGTTTGCAAATAAGTTGTGACCATGAGAACGCGCTGCCTTCGTGTAAACTGCATGATAAGGGTTTCAAAGTTATTTATAAATTTAGTAATTCAGATTCTTCATTTATATGTATGACTCGTATCTTAGATACAAAAGTTCGAATTATTTAAAAAAAATATTTGCAATATCCTTCGACGTAATAAGTAGCACATTGGTTAAAGCAAGAGGAGCTATCTGGCTGGGAGAAATGATCATTCCGCGCAACCCATTTTGCTGTACCCTTCAGTTAAAAGCAGATGCTTAAACACTAAATCGTTTAAACATGAATAAATTTGAACGTTAACAAAGAATAATTTGCTATATTAAATCAAACAAACAGATCCAAAATATCTCAATTTTTGGAGGAGTTAGTACAATCTAAAGTTGGGTGTACTTTTTTGTGGGACATATGGTATATTTAATGTAAAGAACGACGCTTGTATAGAAGAACGTTCCGCACAAGATGAGGAGGGAGAACGAACAAATGAAAAATGAGGTAACCACCCGGGAATCGAACCCGGGATCTTCCGAGTGCCGGTCAGATATGCTAACCACTACACCATGGACTCGATTAATCAGAAGTCGTAATTCTCCTACATACGAGCAGAAACCAATGCCCTGAGGGGGCACCTCCCGCATGCCGCACATATATACATTTTAACTACAAACAACACACAGTATAATTAATGTAAAGAACGACGCTTGTATAGAAGAACATTCCGCACAAGATGAGGCATGCGGGAGGTGCCCCCTCAGGGCATTGGTTTCTGCTCGTATGTAGGAGAATTACGACTTCTGATTAATCGAGGCCCATGGTGTAGTGGTTAGCATATCTGACCGGCAATCGGAAGATCCCGGGTTCGATTCCCGGGTGGTTACCTCATTTTTCATTTGTTCGTTCTCCCTCCTCATCTTGTGCGGAACGTTCTTCTATACAAGCGTCGTTCTTTACATTAATTATACTGTGTGTTGTTTGCAGTTAATATATACTATAGTGAGCACGTCGAGTTACCTCGAAGAGGCTCGAGACATTGTGTTTAATATTTTGAACGTAAAATGCGAACTCTAAGAACGTATTCATAAATGTGGTCGTTTATATTCCACACGAACAAATATGGTTCGATTTCAAATAAAATGTGTTTGGCAACATTGAAATAAACTTGTGACTTTTTTCTGCATTTTTCGAGGACAAATACATAGATAGATAGATAGATAGATAGATAGATACATACATACATACATACATACGTAGGAAGTGTTATACCAGTGCGACAGATGTACCGTATACATATGGATTAACAGTACTGCATGAAGTGTTTAAAAACGTGTTTGTTCAATTTTCGCTTTTAATAAATGACAGAATAAGCAACCTACATTAATTTATTGTCGTTCAGCTGTCCGATTCCTTACACTGATATATATATATATATATATATATATATATATATATATATATATATATATATATATATATATATACACACACACACACACACGACGATAAATTTAATTCTATTGTGTTTATAACAGTTCAATCTTTTTTATTATTATTTTTGGTTGCATTTTAATCCGTTTTGGCCTTTTTTGTGGGCCATTTTTTACCTTGTTTTTTTTTATTTTTGTACTTTTTGACCTATTTGGCATTTTCGTAATTTTTGTAATTTTTGCCCTTTCTGGGCCTTTTATGCATTTTTTCATTTGTCCATTTTTTCTTATTTGTCCATTTTTTGTTATTTTTGCCCTTTTTTTGTCCTTTTTGTCCTTTTTGACCATTTTGGCATTTCACTGTCCTTATTTTTTTTTGCCCTATTTTTATTGGTCATTCCAGACCTGGTGATATGCTGCCATTCTATTTCATATTAGTTTAAAAAATTCGTATATTTCGTCTCCTCTGGACGCTAAAACCAGCGTGGTGGAACTTTATTAAAAATGTTATTAAAAAAAAAAAAATATATATATATGTAATTTTTCATTCTTTTAAAAATTAATAAGTGTTTCTGGACTTCATCCTACAGTATTTCCGCTCATAAATGAAGTCTTTCCTGATATTACTAATATAAATATATTAACGGAAATTGTTTTAATACATTGCTTTTGTTCAATGTTAATGAAAATATATTCAAGTTAAATGTTAACGTGAAAACCTTAGTCGTTAAGGTTAGCAATTTTGCTTTGCAGTTTTAAACAATACGTTTTGAAAATTTTGACAGGAATATCATATTTGGGGGCATTTTTTTTTTTTGGAGAACCCATGCAGTTCATGAATTTTGAAAAAGGAATGAAAGAGATAGATTTTTTTTATGCAACAAGGAAGGGCAAAGGGCGAATGCTCGCAACACCCCCCGCCCCCAGCCATACAGGAAGAAGAGAGCCGAAATCAAGGTCCAAGGTTATCGAGATGTCTGGACACTCTGTGTTTGAAAGATTGGAGGTCATAGACAGGGGGAAAGATGGATTGAGGAAGATTGTTCCCGAGTTCACCGGTTGAGTAGATGAATGTAGATGAGTGTGCATTAAAGAATTGAACAGAAAAGGGATGAGAATGTGTCGAAAATGTTTATATATATATATATATATATATATATATATAGAGAGAGAGAGAGAGAGAGGTATTCTGAAAATTAGTTAATAATCTCAGACAGTAAACTTGAGTAACTGAAGTTTCGATAGATCAATGTTGAGTCCCAGAAAACGTCAAATATAAGCTTTTAATGAGTTTAATTAAGATTTTTCTTTAATAAATATAATTAAACATATATAAAATAAATTAATATTATATACAAAATAAGTGGGTTTAGGGGTGTGTAGAAAGAAGTAATTTTATATATATATATAGGGTCCTATATATATGAAACTGCTGCGTACTTTTAAGTGACCCACCCAGTATGACCCGGTGACCCGAAAGACTTCTGGTATGACCCGGTGACCCGAAAGACTTCTGGTATGACCCGGTGACCCCCAATAACTCAAAAAAAAAAAAAAAAATCCTTAAAATTTTTGATTTTTACTACTCCCTTTTAATCCTACGAATACAATCGGGAAAAAAAAAAATAAACAAAGAATTTATTCTAAAATTAAAAAAAAAGATGTTACGAGTCGACAAAGAAACCAATATATTCATTTGCGCGTCTCCTTAAAAGAACAACGGAAGAATGGAACGTATTTCCACGATAAACAAACGCTGAAGGAGAATATAGAAACTCTTTCAGTCAACAATAAATAGTTCAGAAAACCAAATGTTTTCCCATTAAAATGAAGGAATGCTTTGGTTTGAACAGTAACAGACAGTTAAATACTACTACTACTACTACTACTACTAGGTAATAATAATAATAATAATAATAATAATAATAATAATAATTCAAACAACCACAAATATATACATTTCTTTTTGCAAATAGCATAAAGTAAAAATGGTTAAAAATATACCTTATTCGTTTTAGTTGGTTTGCCATCTTTCAATTTACTTCTTAAAAAGTAGTTGTAGTTAGTTAATGAAATAAACCAACTAATGATGTTGTTTAAAGGTACATTCTATAAGGCATTGAGGATCACCTGAAGATTAGGGCCCCCAGCCTTCGTTAGTTACCCTTATAAGGCTAACTAACGAAAATATCACGACTTAACCTAACCAATCGCCAAGAGCGTACAGTTGACCTAACGATTGGTTAGGTTAGGTCGTGATATTTTCGTTAGTTAGCCTTATAAGGCTAATTAACGAATGCTGGGGGCCCTGATCTTCAGGTGATCCGGCACTGGAAATTCTGACTCTGTTCTGTTGTTTGATGTTGTTTAATATCCTTCGCAACATCTAAGGTCAAACGATGGAGGGGGATCTATAGCTTCGTGTAAGATTCGAAACGCGGGTCGCTACATCATCTGAACGCGGAGGACGGTTTCTCATCCAACTACAACTCAGACTCAATATTGACGGGAAGCATTGTTGCAACACTAGGCCTCCTTTGTGTGTGTGTGTGTGTGTGTGTGTTTGCGCACAGGTGTGCTTCTTTATTTAAAATAGCTAATGATTAATATTTTATTCCTGAAAATGACTAACAGTTCCTGTTTTAAAGTTTTATTCCTGTTTTTTGATAATCAAATATTAAATTAAGTTAAAATAAAAGTCTTTATTAATTTACCGCCAATTCGTACTTAAATTTTTACATTTAACTAAATAAATAATTTTCAAAGAGACGTTGTAAATTCGTAAAAATAGAAGCATTGAAAATTACATAAACATTGAGAAAATAAGGAATGCAAACCCCTTTTTTTTTATTTGTTTTTACAGAAATAAAAAACTTCTTGTTTTCAAAAAGACAAGTTTGTGATACATAAAATTGGGTGCAGTAACATGTAAAAAAGACGTGTTATACACAGTGAACATTTTTTTTTGGAGAAAAATATGGATCACCTGAAGATCAGGGCCCCCAGCCTTCTTTAGTTAGCTTTATAAGGCTAACGAAAATATCACGACCTAACCTAACCAATCGTCAAGTGCGTACAGTTGATCTAACGATTGGTTAGGTTAGGTCGTGATATTTTCGTTAGTTAGCCTTATAAAGCTAAATAAAGAAAGCTGGGGGCCCTGAGCTTCAGGTGATCTAAAAATATTATTGAAGTATATTTGTTTAAAATTATGGATCACCTGAATGAAGATCAGGGCCCCCAGCCTTCTTTAGTTAGTCTTATAAGGCTAACTAAAGAAAATATCACGATCTAAACTAACCAATAGTTAGGTCAACTGTACGCCCTTGATGATTAGTTAGATTAGGTCGTGATATTTTCGTTAGTTAGCCTTATAAAACTAACTAAAGAAGGCTGGGGGGGGGCCCTGATCTTCAGGTGATCCTTTTTTTTATTCGAGAACCCTAAATAACTATCATATACTGAATAGGGTTCTCGAATAAAAAAAATGACCCTCTATATACACTACATATATTTTTAATTTAATATTACGTTTTAGTTAAAAAAAAGTGCATTTTTTTTATCTTCTTGCAAATATACATTTTTTAAACCAAATATAATATTTTTCATCACGTGAAAGTTTTATATAATTATAATGTACAAAAACTATGCATACTAAATTTGTAAAATACAGTACATGCTAGTGTCCGAAACCCAGTGGTTAACACCGTTTCCTTATAAACTAAATGAACATACTAAGATTGGGGGTTCGAACCCCGATGATGATGGTAATAATAATAATACAGGAATTAGAGATATGGTTTCTATCAGTTGGCCTAAGCGCTGTGCTAGTCTCTGGTCCTTCTCCCTGATTATTATTAGAAAAAAATTATAAACAAGAAATTTGTTAAACACAACCACAATTCCGAGTGGATAAGCGAAACAGTAATAACAACCTTTATTCAGAAAGAACACTACATAAGATATACATTACATCTATACTGGTTTACACAATGTTGGGATTAACGTTTAATTTTTGTAGTTTAATTACAGTATTCTTATCTGAATATGCCGTTGGGAAGCATATGACAGCTTTTCAGGCAAAAGTCTTTGAGATTCATTTCTATTTTTACGAAGGAAAATAAGAAATATAAATAGAATTTGTGGAAAATAAAATGATGTTGCATTTAGTTAACTCTGTCATTACAAATGAAAACTGAAATAATTTTTAAGATAATAGAAAATGATAATAGAAATAATAGAAAAGAAAGATCACCTGAAGCTCAGGGCCCCCAGCCTCAATTACCAAATGATATCTTCGTTAAAACTAACGAAAATATCACGACTTAACCTAACCAATCGTCAAGGGCGTACAGTTGACCTAACCGGGCATTCAATTTAATTTATTATTACATTTGGTACTGTAAAGAAAAAAACAAGAATACATGGGGGCCCTGATCTTCAGATGATTCGAAAAGAAAAATGGTGACCAATACAAATCATGATACAATCTTAAAGTTACAAAGATACAGATGAGTGAGGCATATTATAACTATCGCGTAATATATTGGAAACTTTTAACATCTAATTTATATGGTTTATGATTGCACCCACTCAAGATTGTGAATTTTACATATATAATAGGTGATTTTCATTGTTTAGTAATATTTACGATACGTTGTAAATATTACAATACGTTGTCTACTGTTCGAATCCGGTAGGGGTAAATGTTTTTGTTTATTTCTGTAAGTTGAATAAGCAACATTGAATATATGGTCCTTAAATTGAAGAGTTAAATAAAAAATTATCATATAAAAATAAAATTTTGTGAAGTTCTATTAAACATGTGGTAAATTTAAACATGACTAATTCCAAATTAGAATTTACATTTAATTTAAACAACATTTATTTGGTTTAAATTGAATAAATACTTTTCCAAATTGACTAAATTCTTTTTCGTACTAATTTTTAAAGTATTTAATCAAATAAGTGAATCGTTTCAATAAAAACCAAAATGTTTTAATTTAAAAAAATATTCTTTTAAACAGAAAAATATTAATGATAAAAAAAAATATCTCACAATTTTTATTTAGAAATTCTTAAAATATGTTTCGTTGGAACAAAAAAACGAAATTTTACTGCAAAAAAACCCTCCAAAAAACAAATCTGTGTGTACGTTCATTAATTAAAATTAAAGTATTTACACAAATAAACTATCTTTTGTTGCTTTTTCATCGATATTACATAAATAAATGCCAAAGTAGCATTCATAACTGAACTGTTTCAAAGGTGAGTTAAGAGGTCAGTGAAAATGGAAATTTAAGTTTTTTGCTAAAAGTAAATTGATTCTGAAAAGTTGAGGTTCGAGTAGAAACTTATGTCATGCATATGTAAAAGGATTAACTTCTTTCACAAGGAAAATATTGTCTTATCTATTCACATGATCTTTGAGCGAACTGTTTGAAAACGAGCCTAAGAAACAATAAGTCTAAGAGAGAGAGAGAGAGAGAGAGAGAGAGAGAGAGAGAGAGAGAGAGAGAGAGAGAGAGAGAGAGAGAGAGTTACAAGGAATTACAAGGACAAGAAGTACCTCAAAAGGCCTTGCGGCCCATACCGAGGAGGTACCAATGGCAAAGGGTGCCAGGGAAAATTCCTACACATTGTCACAGCTAACTTCTCGAACAGCCATCGCAGAAGACAGTAACACACATCCTCAAATAGTGTGCAAGATTAGGTCCAACCTTTCCTTGAACTGATCCACAGAGGAACTGTTCACAACTTCTGAAGGTAGCCTGTTCCACGTGTCACAGATCTTATAGGTAAAGTAATTCCCACACACACAGTGCTAAACCGTTTCAAATCCAACTTCCAACCATTGTTCCGAGTTGAGTTATCATTTAAACTAAACATGCTTCTAAAATCGACATCGTCGAACCCGTGTAAGAGCTTGAAAACCTTGATGAGTTGACCGCGCAGCCTCCGAGTTTCCAGCGAAAGCAATTCAGGGCGACAAAGAGAGAGAGAGAGAGAGAGAGAGAGAGAGAGAGAGAGAGAGAGAGAGGAGAAGAGAGAGATGCCATTTTAGAAAGAATTATTATAAGTATTTGTATTTATACTTCCGCGACATTGAATTGTAATGACAGTCATAGCATGCGTATATATGTATAGCCTTTTAAGTTTCAGGTGTTTCGTGCGATGTTTCTTCATTTCACAGAGGTCAGGCTTGTTGCCTCCTTTTCTTGAATTGACCTGGTGAAGTAGGGAGTCTGTTTATTTGCTCTCCACTTCAAATATCCAAGTACGCTGGGCAATCTGGAATTGTTCTGAGCCATGCGTCTCGTATACATATACATATTTACATACATGCATTGTATAAAATATGGCCACGGATGAAAATATTTGCGTAATGTTGCACCCGATGTATAAGAAAACTAGGATAAAGTTGCCAATGGTCGCGCATAGGTCCTAGTGTCACGCATTTGACATTACTTCTAGTAACTTCGTTACTGGAAGTTATGTTTGACATGAATTTAATTTCCTTCACCGTAACAGTATTTTGTGGGAAGTATTTTTAAGTTAAATGCGCGAGCGACATTCGGACCGATCCGCGACCATTGGCAACTTTACCTTATAATAATTGATATTTAAGTAATTATTTCTATACTTCATAGGTAGTTTTAAGAAAAAAATAGGGTACATCACACGCGGTAAACATTGACTGCAGTCAAGTATAAAATTAAAACTGAATTAAAATTAAAATTAAATAGAAATTATTTGATGTTTCAGTAGAGTAATTAACAAACAAATTTTATGGCATTTATCTAGAGCAGTGGTTCTTAACCAGGGGGGCGCGCCCCCCTAGAAACAGGAATTTCTCTAATTGTATTTGTTATTCTCTTAACGAGAGCATGGGCTAATATTGAGAAGTTATTGAGAATGTTATTTTGATTGAAGGGGGGCGTGGAGGGAAGGACCAATTCCTAGAGGGGGCATGGTAGTAAAAAGGTTAAGAACCACTGATCTAGAGAAAGTCAGTTAGTGATGAAACATTGATTTAGATTTATTTTATTATATATAAAGTCACGTGTTAAGAAAGCGATATGACGATAACCGAACTAAAAAATGGACGCTTGATTACTTTCATCGGTAAATTGGTATTAAAAAGTGTAGGAAGCGCTACTGGCACTCGTAACGCTAAATAATACAAGTACACATTCCTCAAATTATAAATAAGTCATATTGAGCAAAGACATAGGTCGTATTGAGCAAACTACACGAGTCTTACTGATCACTAATGTCTTCTTGATCAGTATCATTAATTTATTCTTAGAAAATCTGTTTACTGTCATACAATTTGGATTTTGTTTTAATGCAAAACTCGGATCACTTTAACATATTGCTTCCCAAAGCATTCAGGAAGCAATATGTTAAAGTGATCCCTCCTGAGAAGCAATATGTTAAAGTGATTAATACTGGGAAGTAATATGTTAAAGAAAGGTTCCTGGGAAGCAATATGTTAAAGTGATCCAGTGATTATATAAAAATATTGATGCTACTATAACGTGCGGTCTACAAAGATATTTACAAATTTAATTTCATTAAAACAAAAAATTTAAAGGACAAATAAAACACAAAACATTCTATGGGATATAATGCCCGGTTAGGTTAATTGAATGCTCGGTTAGGTCAACTGTATGCCCTTGACGACTGGTTAGGTTGTGATATTTTCATTAAAACTAACGAAAATATCACAACTTATGTTAAAGTGATATACACTGGGAAGCAATATGTTAAAGAGAGGTTCCTGGGAAGCAATATGTTAAAGTGATCCCAAAACTCTGGTTAACTCGATTCAGTTTGATTTAAAACTTGAGGGTGTTCCCAAATGAATACCTTTCTATGCAGCTTTGAATTAAAAGAATAAACTAAATTGAGGCGCGCCCTGCAACAAGGGCGTATGTGCCAATATGACGGTTTTGAATTACTCCCTTCTTACAGGGCGCGCCTGTGTTATGCGAGTGCATACAGTTAAGAATAATTCTTTTTTTAGCTTAAAAATGTAGTTTGTAAACTGTTACAAAAGAAAAGTCATAAAGGTAAGTTAATGTAACCAGTGCCAATTAAAGTAAATATAACTGTTTTCTAAAAGTAGTATAAATTTCTACATAAGTCAGTAAGATTTATAAACTTTAAGATACTTTGAACCATAGAAATTCCGGATCAATAAAAGAAAGCCACCCCCCAAAAGTTTCTAGTAAACAATGCCACCCTAAAAAAATGATCAAGTAAACAATATCACCCCCCTAAAATCACTAAATTAAAGAATGTTAAGTAAAAACACCTTCATGAGGAATTATTTATTATTTATTACTGTATGCCCTTAATGATTGGTTAGGTTAAGTCATGATATTTTCATTTAAACTAACTAAAATATCACAACGTAACCTAACCTAACCTAAATAACCTACCTGACTAAATAACTTAGAGAGCAATGAAAGAAACTCACCCCCGAATTGTGTCAATGAAAGAAAGCCACCCCCGACCCGTTTGGGGGTGGCTTTCTTTCAGTGATCCGAAATTCCTATTATATCAAAACTATCTATACCTATTTACCTACCAACGTATCTATCTATCATTCTAGGCAAATAGAAAGATAAATAGATACAGATACAAATATAGTCAAGATTTACAAAAGGAAATAAGGCATAACACTTAAAAATTTCCTATTACTTAAAAAGATATTCTAATTTGTACATTATCTTCTCAACGTGTGTCGGCATTACTTTGAAGCTAAAATTAATGAAAAAGTAGCCATTGTTAATTTTTCTCGTTGCGAGAATAACAAAATTCTTCAGTGTCGCTGTAAAGAAACTTATAAAGAAAAGTGTAAAAAGGAGAGTCTCAAAAGGTAATAAGAAAGATGAAAATAATTTGGTGCATAAATTTTTAAAAACATAACAATAGCTTCGATATAATAATGATAATGTAGTGTTTACACACACACACACACACACACAATATATATATATATATATGTGTATATATATATATATATATATATATATATATATATATATATTAGCAGAGTATATAAACTTATTAATGAAAAAAGCTGAAGGCTCTTGGTGCTTTCCTGTTGACGGGAATACCGAACCACCCGCCATCATCTGGACTCGTATCTTGTGGAATTCATGTGGCGACAACGTACCGAAAGCAGCGACGTTGTTTCTGCGATTTTAGATGACATAAAGACATTTTGGGGTGCTACTGTAGTATGCGGTCTACCTACGATTGGTTAGGTTTAATCATGATATTTTCGTTAAAACTAACGAAAATATCATGACTAAACCTAACCAATCGTCAAGGGCGATTGACAATGGGATATAAACAAACAATTAGTAAACAAGATAAGAAGCTATAATTAAAAGGTAGACCGCCGAATCGTAGGTAGACCGCATATTACAGTAGCACCCATTTTGGCCCCCTACTAACTGATTATCGCTTACATATTAACTAATTTCATTTAAATGATTAATAAATTTGGTACTTACGTATTATCGGGACTACCAAACTGTTTATGATGTATGATATTTTGCTCTCGTAATTTTCGTTTAAACTAACGAAAGTATCACAACTTAACCTAACCAATTATCAAAGGCGTACAGTTGACCTAACCGGGCATTCAATTAACCTAAGTGGGCATTCAGTTGACCTAACCGGGCATTTTCCGTTATATTAACCTGTTAGGTTAATTCAATGCCCGGTTAGTTCAATTGAATGCCCGGTTAGGTCAACTGTACGCCTTCTATGATTGGTTAGGTTAAGTTGTGATATTTTCGTTAGTTTAAAGTTTAAACGAAAATGACGAGAGCAAAAATACATAACAAACAGTTTGGTGGCGGGCGGTTGGGTATTCCCGTTAACAGGAAAGCACCATGCTCTTTTATCGTTCATACAAAGTATTCGTAGTGTAGAAAGCTCATAAAACTTCTTTGGCAAGAGTAAGTAGGTGCAAAGGGTTAATCCATTGGCGAAGCTTCCGTATCCGTAACTCAACTGTAGTGGAAATAGATACATCGACGGTACTGACGTCACGCGACTTATTGCCAGATATCGACATATTTTATATTTGTTCAATCAACTTGTTCAAAATACCTTTTCGTTCGGGTTTTTATTTAAATTGTAAAAATAAGCAAAGCGAAACACCAAAGGTTTAGATATTAGTTTGTTTGCTTTTTCTAGAAATGAAAAACAATATGAGTGAAACATCATGTTCGTCCTTAGTTACAAACGCGATAGCAACGACTCGGTTTCAAAAGTTGTGCGACACCCCTCTTACTATATATATATATATATATATATAATGTGTGTGTGTGTGTGTGAGAGAGGGAGAGAGAATAAATAGGAGCGCCAACGCTCCGTAGTAGGAGAGCGGAAACGAATTTCCTCCTCTACCAAATCCCGCAAATGAGGCGGGATGCTGCACAGAAGAGTCGACCACATGAACTATCGTTTAAACCCTCTTCTAACAGTAAAAAAATAATATATATCGGATGAACCTTTTTAAACATTTGAGTGACGCTTTAAAAGGTTTGTATTTTTTTTTATTAACTGAAATAAAAGCATGAAATTTTTCTGTATCTTCTCTACACTTGGGAAATTAGTTCCCTAGTGCAAAATATGCTCTATATGACCTCCTCTCAGCTCATTAACTCTTTGCACACGAACAACAAAATTTTGCAGTACTCTTGACAGACTATCTGTTGAAATCAGAGAAATTTCTTGTTCAGTTGAAGTTGAAGTTCTTCTATTGTGTGCAGATTCTGTTTAAACACTTTATCTTTTAAATAACCCCACAGATAAAAATCACAGGTATTTAGATCTGGTGATGTTGGTGGCTATGATAGTCCTTTATCGTAAACAGCAGGAAATCTGTTGGAAGGACTCTTCCGTCAAAAGTATCGTGTAAGTATTCCGAGCTGAGAGGTCATCATGTTTTTATTCCAGTTAATAATCAAAAAACTCCTTTTAAAGTATCACATATTTAAAAAAAAAAATCACCCATATATATATATATATATATATATATATATATTTAAAAAGTCTAGTTTACGTTACAGAAGTCCGAGCACGTGATGAATTGTGGCAACGAGTTCGAGACAATTGTGAAACGAACCGTAATACCGTAATACTTCAGAAGAATTTTTGAGTGTATCAGACAGTCACTGATGCGAGGTGTTGAGGCATGTATTCAAGAAGTAGGAAAGAATTTCGAATATTTACTTTAATGAAGCAAATGTATCACACTGTGTATTTGCATAAAATGTAAAAAAATCTTCAGGAGTTTTATTTTTCTATCATGTGCTATTATAGCTCGAAACCTACGGGTTTCTCGATCTATGTTTTATATGGTGTTCTTTCTTTACTTTTGTCTCAAGAATACACCCTGCGATTTATGAAACACATTTATGCATCACCCTATATATATATATATATATATATATATATATATATATATATTTCTTTAAAGTATCAAGTTACAGACTTATAATTTTAATAATTAAGCGGTAGACGAGCTCCCCATATAATACGAGCTCCCCATATAATGGTCGAAATTTCTATAAACTTATAAAAACTATGAAAAGCGAAAAGTGTGAAACTATTTTTTAATGGCTGTTTGCGAAAGTTTTCATCAAATTAGTTCGAAAGCGCTCGGAAATTCAGTGGAAGAAATATTACTTTTCTTTTACGTATTTAACTTTTTGATTAAATAAAGGTAACTTTAAAAGATTAGTTAGACTAATTATTATTAATGATTTATATAATGTAAACGTAATTTCATTTTTAGAAACCGATAGATAGATAGATAGATAAATAGATAGATAAATTGATATATAAAGAGAGAGAGAGAGAGAGAGAGAGAGAGAGAGAGAGAGAGAGAATTGAAAATAGCTCCTTTGCTGTGTGCTATCATTGAATTTAAAGGCTTTTAAAAATACAAGACGAATGCCTAAAAATACATCGTTTTCTTAAGGGTAAATTCAACATTTTTTGATATCTTCCAACATTTCCTTATTAAGTAGGAAACTTTATCTCATACGAGTGAGAATCCAAATATATATATATATATATATTATAAATATTTTTCACGTGTTACTTTCGTGAAATAATTTTCATATATATATATATATATATATATATATAATTACCCTTTTAAGTAGTGATACTTTAAAAGGAGTTTTTTGACTATTAACTGGAATAAAAACATGATGGCCTCTCAGCTCGGAATACTTACACAATACTTTAAGTGGTGAAAGAGCGATGTATGTTGAAATAAAGCAAATAAAATCAAAGCAACTTAATCTATGCCGCGTTTTTTCCGTGTTTTCTCTCCGAGGGAATCTAACTGCCCATCGAAAGGCAATATCCTTCAGTTATTCAGTTATCTCCCGCGGTACACTCCGGGGCACCAATCAGCGAGAATCTACAGCGTGCCACATCCCCCATCCCCCACCCCACCGGAATAATGGAAAAACTTTCCCGCCCTCATTTCTAAAGTCAAATCAAGTACCCCACTTAATCAATTACCATTTTGAGTTAATATTTCGTGCACAATCATTTACATACCCTTAGAAACATGGCAAATAAATTCATACAACCCTGTGGATACTGTAAAAAAGAAACAGATGAATCAAAGACAATCCGTTGTGACCTTTGCCAGTCCTAAGTCGAATTTCAATGCCTGAGATGGAGCAACGAAGAAATTTCTCTTATAACAGGCGCTAAACAATTGAACGGAATCAAGTTCTTCTGCAAAAGCTGCATAATCGAAATAAACTCGTTTACGGTCTTTAAAGCAGAACGAGACTATGAGAAAAGGCAAAAGAGGAATCTATGAATAGCGAACAGAGAAAAAAAATAGAAGGAACGAAGATAGTACAAGAGGAAACTGCGAAATATGAACAGGAAAAAAAACAGAAAAAGCGAGTAAACGGGAAGCAGGAATAAAAGAAGCACGAACAGAGGAAATAGAGGCACAAAACCAAATCCAAAGATTTCAAACAAAGGACATTAGCAGCAATAGGAAAAAACAAGTAGACAATAAAGAAATCAAATTGAAACCACCAAAAACAAAGACACCAAATAAAAATGGAGAAGAAACTATATGTAAATACTAAATGGAAGGAATTTGCAGATATAAGGGAGGACAATGTATTTACGAACATCCTCCCTTGTGCAACTACTTCTACAATAATGGTCACTGCAAATTCGGTGGAAACTGCAAATTCTATCATCCGGATATATGCAAGACCTACGCGACATATGGAACCTGCCAGTACGGGAGAAAATGCTACTACCATCATCTCCCGACAAGTTGAAAGGACAAAGGACAAGTTTCAAGTGACAACAGGAGGAATGTGAGAAAAAAAAAATATGTACACAAATAGCAAACAAAATTTTTCAACATCTCGGACACAATACGGCTGTTAAGTCTTATAAAGTACATGCAGCTGACACAGCTGGGAACCCTCGAGCCGGACCGCTTCTAGTGGCAAGAAGCTACCAGACAGGTAGGTGGAATCAGATCCATCTCGGAGGACCACACGGCTACAAAACACGCGATATCAAAGGACAGCGAACTTAAAATGCACAAGGGGCAATGCAAAACAGAGAACATAAACATTGTCCTTGTAAATATTCAAGGAATAAAACCGAACAACTCATTAAACAAAGTTTCGTACCTGAAAGGCTTTATGGACGAAACAAGGGCGGACATCACATGCCTTACAGAAACAGATCTTAAAGATTGCCAAGGAAACTGCGATAACTGCGAACACTGTAGCGATAAGAAAGAATTGCATATCGATGGATTCAACTTACTTAGAGCGGATAGAACAACGAGACGTAAAGGTGGCTGTGCTATTTACATACATGAGAGGCATATGACAGAGACGGTAATAAGTAAATCCAACAGCTTCGTGGAAACCCTTGCAGTGAAAATAGAGAAACTAAACGTGGTACTGATAGTCATCTATAGATCTCCAAACTCTCCAACTGAAAAATTTTCGGATGCCATTGATGATATCAGAACCCTAATAAAGTCTATAAACTCTCCATCCTCTAATATAATACTCTGCGGCGATTTCAATTTCCCATTTATAAAATACAAAAAGGTGGGTAGAAATATATTTATACAGCAATATAAGGGGGACACAAGAGAGGACCAGGAGCAAGCAAAAATACTGATGGCTCTCACAAACGAGTTTATGCTGACACAGGAGATAACAGAAAATACCACAAAAAGTAACTGCCTAGATCTGTTCTTCACGAATAACATGAACTTGATTGCTGATATAAAAATAACCCCAACTATTATCTCAGACCACAACATAATCGAGTTATCAACAATGGCGATAACATTAAAAGTTCTTGTGATCGTTTCTGAAGTGATTTTTTTCGGTGAACGAGCCACCGATGCAATCACACCTTCATATTGTTCTGCTCGCGTTGTTGGTCTTCCCGAGCGTGGTCTGTCCTTGATGGAGCCAGTTTTAAACAGCTTTTCCTCCCAGCGTAATGCCATCTTGTTTGGTGGTGCAGCCTTATTGAATCTTGTGTTGAAATCATTCTGGATATCATACATAGTTTTGCCAGTATGTGACCTTTCATGAGCCCATGTGCTTATCACTATCCTTTCCTCCAGAGTGTAAGTGGACTGGTCTGCCATTAATTACACAACGCTAATACCTGGAAACGAAAAAAAATGTCAATGAATAGCACATAAATTCAATTAATCACACAAAAATAAAATTGGTATTGCAATATGTATATTTTGTAGGTAAATTCATATTTTTTGGCCTGTAATTTAAGGAAATTACGCCGGGACCGTTCAGGTTACGACAGCCTGAAAAGAAGAGACAGTATTATGAAATAGTTTTCCTAACCGCGCAGCTCCAACGTCATTTAGATGAAGTTCATCTCCGAGGAACAAGTCCCTCCTGCCGTAGAAACTGTTCCAAAAATTCTAATATATATATATATAGAATGAGAAACACTAGCCTTGCTCCGTGTGGAAATGACTGCATTGGCTGGTTGGCAGTAGAAGTTAAATGGCATTCCACCGAACTGCTACTAATTAGTTCTTAATTACAGTATTTGACTGTGTTCACTAATTAGAATCCTTGTCACAGAAATACTAAATGTTAGTCTTGATCCTATTGTACATATGTTAACCCCTCCTTCTATGGTCTTGGTCGATTCGAAGTTGACGGGGGTTCTGGTTAGGTGGAAGCAACGGATTTGTTACTCTGAAGTAGATGGTACCGTATAGGGAATTGCAGTAGTTTTCTTCTATACTACTCTCAGATTTCTTCTTGTAGTGGATCGGAGGATTCTGTGGAGCTGATTAAATTCTCTGAAGGTTCCCCGATTCTTCTTGTAACGTATCGGGAATTTATTTTTTCTCTATTTAAGACTAAGTTCTCTGAAGAGAGCAAGGCTCGAAGGAGAAGATAAAGACTTTTTCTTACTGTAGTTTACTGCGAAAATGTTACAAGTAATGCTCAGCCTCTAAGTTAGATCAGTAAATCAGAATAATCAGAATAATCATTTGAAAATTTACATGGGTTTATATACCCAAATTTTGTGGACATCATTATTATTTAATGGTGACTTGTTTAGTTTTTATTCTCTATAGGCTGCATTATTTTTTGCACAATATTTGAAGATAAGGTAAATATTTTAGCTGTGGCAACGTCTAAATAGATAAGCAAGATATTGGAAGATGAAGCCATATTTTTATCTTAAACCGCATATTAACAGATCTGATGTTATCATGATCTGTCGAGTTAACAAGAAATGGAAATTGAAATATGCATTTTATTATGAATTACACTTAAACATGCATGTGAGCAAAAAATAAGGCTTAAGATTTAAAATTAAACGTTTAGGCAAGACATGACTTCATCTTTTATAACGAAGAGAGAATGTGTACAGAATATGAACATCGCAAAATTTAATCAGGTTTCATTATTAAGCTAAATCTAAAAAAATGATTAAGTAATTTAAAAAGAAACAATTCACCAATTATTTGGCAAAAATACAAAGCAAATAAAAAATGTACTCGAACTCGCTTATGCGATTTTGGTCTTTATGTAAAAATGAATATATGAACGTACATAAATATGAATATAAGTATTATATGAATATAAATATATAAGAATATAAGGATTATATAAATGTACAAATTATATAAATATACGAATTATATAAATGAATATAAGAATTATACGAATTAATCTAAGAATTATATGAATTAATAGAAGAATTATATGAATGAATATAAGAATATATGAATACAGGAATTATTCATTGTTCATTTTTACAGGGCTCTTCCCTCTAGAATGATATTAATACAATAATATAATATCGTAACTAATGGTAACTAAATGATAACTAATGGTTTTTACAATGCAGATTTATATACAACACGTGAGATGGGGTGGTTAAGTTACAATGCACAGTAATTAGAAACTCAAATCTAATTTTTAGACAACCAATTAATTTAGGAATCTCTGTTTAAGATTATAGATTTGGCATACTGGAGTCGTTAGGGTTAAGAAAGAGGCCAGATGATCCACTGGACCAGCGAGGCGAGTTATAAAATATTAAAAATTCAAAGATTAATACTTAAATTTGCAAACAGAATAAAAGGATTAATACGTGAATTTAGATAAACAATGATATTGTTAATTTTACAAAAATTTATTTTCCTGTGGAAAAATACATATGTCGCGCGTATTTGCAAGCCACTGCCCGCTTGCGACTTTTATGATGAACTCACTTTGGACAATCTAACGAAGGTGGTCCTTGTTGGTTCAACTCGGCCTTAGCCGAGAGCATCCGAGTAACAATACACAGTTTCTACCAAGTTTTTTTCCCTAAGGGGTGAATGGAAACACTTCACTTCTAAATTGGAGTTTTCGTTCACTCATATAATTTTTATTACTCAAAGCATATACAGAACGTGGCACTGAAGGAGGAAAATGAATTTACAGCCTCTTACAATAACCACTAAAAATCAGACGTTGACAGGAGGAGAGGTTCGACCTCTTTTCACAATAGCTCAGGCAGGAATTTAAAGGGAGGAAGGTCGTCCTCCGCGAGTAAGGGGTAAGGCAGGACTTGAAAGCGAGGAGGCTTGTCCTCCTCGAATAAGGGTTGCGGCAGGAATTTAAAGGGGGAGAGGTGCAACCTCTTGTGACAATGGCCCCGGCAGGAATTTAAGGTGAGGGGGCTCGGCCTCCTCGGGTAAAGGCTACGGCAGGAATGAATTAATTTACAATACAAGAAATAAATAAGTCTAAATTTTGGGGGAGTGCAGTTGAAGGTTAGGCTCCAACTTTAACCGGAGAGTTAAAGAATTCTGACGGTAAGCATAATTTAAGCCTACGCGAAATTTAGAAGATAAAAAGATTAACAAATAAATACTAATTTTTTGTAAGGTATACACTTTTGGACCGCGACATAATGTCGGGATGCCGACATGTACCGAGTATATTAAGTACATTATATAACATTAATTTACAGTTAATTACAATTTTAGCAATTTGTTAATTGACATATCTGATACTGATGTAATCTAAATAGGTGATACAATTTAAATAATGAAGGAGAGTTCTCCGTTGTTCTATAATTTAAAGGAGATTAATAACAATGTTATGTATTTATAGTTAACAATAATTACGCCAAATTATGTCAAATATTATTAGAAGAATGGTTGGTTATCATGGTTTGAAAGCCTAAAAGCTAGCGATGATGAAAACGGAGAAAAAATATAGTGTACTCTCCACTGGAAGTACACGGAAATTTATGATAACGTAACATATAAGTGACGTGGAATTTGAATGACAATTAGGTAGCAATAGTAAGTACAAGTAGTGAGAACGTGGATAACTATGTGACGTAAGCAGATATCGAACCAGTGGCCTGGCACGGAACCAATACAGTATATTATAATAACAAAACATAATATAACATCTTAACGTTATAAATTGGTAGTAGAAGCAAGAGAGAAGATTTCGAATTCAGATGCTTGCTTTTGGCGACGTCATTGGAATTCGAACATTCGTATCAGCAATAATGAATAACTTGCGAGAGGTGAACGCACTTAAAAGAAAAAAGTGAAAAGAAAACATGTGGACGTATTTACATGCACATAATCATGACCGTCAAGGGATATGTACGGCTGCACAAAGTAGTGTACACATATCGGTTGTCACACAATAGGTTGTGTGCGTAATATAGACACGAGTAAACATAGACTGATAGGTCGATAGGGCATAAGTAGACAATAGATAAATGAATGAATAAGTAATAAAATTAATAAAGGATAGCGGTCAAGTAAGAACATGGATGTATGAATGAGTATGGTTGGATAATATTTATATTGCATAACACCAGACAGGATACAACATATAAATAATGACTTATAGAGAGTGACATTCTTATTATTATTATTATTAAAGAATTTACCATACATTGAATACGGAAGATATCCACATACTAAACATGTGATTCAGTATTCAAGGTATGGAAGGAAATTAAATTACTTTATAACGTCAGAGTGATTTACTCTGTACGTACAGTATAAGTCATTATTTGGGAGAAATCAAAGGAGACGAATTAGAGAGGCACAGTTAAGGGACATTCGCTTCTTACAGCGAACTTCTAATGGCACAAACATGGATACTGCATAGTAGGTCGCATGGTTGTGACACATACATAATGAATAGTAGATACAAGGGAAATTTAAATCTTAAGGTCCAGGAATTTCCATTTCATATAACTATTCGAAGTGGAGTTTAATTTGTCAAAACTGACGGAGATGAGAATTTCCGAAGTTACCATGATCGTACAGTTAATAAACTAATCTTATTGACTAGTGCAGGTAAAAATCAATTAAATTTTATTGGTGGATGGAGTCTTCAGCGGTGGGAGAACGATCGCAGAACTGTAAACTTATTGCAAATACGAATGAGTTGGTATAATAGAATTTATTTAAAGAAAAGTAAAATCAATTTAGTGAGAACATTAAAATTTATTTAGTTACAGTTTTAAATACTTAAATGCTGTTAACCATTAATAATATACAGGGAGAAGGAAAATAGAATTATGTAATGGACGATGTATAGACCTGGGGTGAAGTGTGTAGTTATGTGTATTAAGTACAGAGTGTAAGTAGTTGGTGGTATGCCCAAATGGGGAAAAGGGATTTATAGTTGAAGTTATACGTAAGTGCGTATATGTATGTATAAGTATGGGTAATAAGTGTGTATAGCTGAGTGGGTATGTACAGTAGTATGCAGAATATGAGAGTAATCGGTTCATCCCGTGAAGAACTAAATCCTTAGTGGTCGATGGTGAATTATGAAATTTTGAAGAACGAATTAGCTTAGAGGTTGGTTAAAATATCTGAATAAATGCAACAGGCAAGATTATATATAGAAAAAGCAACAATTATTAAGATTAAGTAAATTTAAATAATCTAGAGTAAATAGCGTAGTTAGCATTTGGAAAGTTTTCGAATTAACAAAGTTTAAAAATAATGTATAATAATTTAAAATGGGAGTAGGGTTATAAAATCCTTTAAGTTTAGTCAATTATTAGTAAATTCTCATACAGGTAGTATTAATGGTGATGTATGTGCGAATGAGTTTCAATGTAAAAGTGACTTGGGATACGGAAGGAAAGTGAATTCGAGTATGTCAAAAGTAATAAAATTCAATAGCGTGTCAAAATTTGTTTGATACCTTAACAAATGGTATAATAACAATTTAACGACCATTACTCACGATTAATTGAATAAAGAAAATTAAGAATACAAATTTAAAAAAAAATTATGAACTATAATGAACTGAACGTGGGGTTATAGTAGGGTTGCCAGACGTCCCGCATTCTGCGGGACAGTCAGGCATTTGATAAAAAAATCAAGCATTATTAAGCATTGTTTTAATAAAGTTTTTATAATTTTGTTTGTTGTAACCGTTGAAGAAATCTAGTTTCAGTTTGAAAAAAAATTGGTCTTGAAAAAAACCTCAGAAAAATTTTTGTCCCGCATTCTGTGCGACAAAATTTGGCAACCCTAGGTTATAAGTTCCGTATAATACTCTTAAACAAAAAAAAAACAACAACCTAAATTGAGGTTATGTTCGGTCATACGGATAAATTTCACGAACATACGGAGCAAGATAAATTAGGCGCATGGTTAGGTTGTCACGCGATAGGGCATGCGAGTCATACGGTTAAAGGGATTCGCAACATGCCGGGAAGCGTTGGACTGACCATGCAAGCTTTGCTCACTCAAAAAGCAGGTGGCGTATCAGGATTAAGAAGAATAACTTTTACTGGTTTCAGAAAGGGGTCCAGGAAAAGCCAAATGGAAAAATCAGCAAAGTAGGAGGGAAGAAAGACGAGAATGATCGTTGGAACGATTACGTTATGATACTGAGGAATGTTCCGCAGTACCAAAAGAGGCTCCTGGTTGGCTTCTGGCCCAACCTGAGTGAAAGAAAACAGATGGTTAAACTGTGGTTTGACTGGAGCCAAAGAAGAGTCAACCATGGTTGAACTATTTCCCTGGTTGACACTGGGTTCAACTGGGTTTGGGGTATTGGGGAAAAAAAAATTGGAATACTGCAATCAGGGGAATCGGGTGACCAATTGGGGAGACATGATGTCTCAAATTGACAATACGTCTTTACGTGAGCACTTTACTCTTTAGGAAAAAAATTGCTTGTCACACTGTTCAGAACTAAAATTAAAGAAGTTAAAACAAAATGGAGGGACGGCATGTTCCTCACCATAGTAATTTAAAAAGAAGTCACTGGGACATGATCGGTTAGTTACTACACTATTACTGTCACCATATACAGGGTGTCCCGTAAGTCTGGACCCATAGGGAAAAATAATAAAATTACAAAATAGTCCAAAAATTTATTTATAATATATTTTTTTATTATTTTTATTATTATTTTTATTATTTTTTATTATGATCTTACTCCGCTGGAGTTTTATTTGTGGGGCCACTTGAAAGCCAAAGTGTACGAGGTCAAACTTCAGAACATTTTCCACCTTAAAGCACGCATTGTGGAGGCGTGTCAAGAAATTTCTGCGACTGTGATTCAGAAAGTGCTGTCGCAGTGGAGATTGCGTCTTCAACTATGTGTGCGACACAACGGCGGACACTTTGAACAGATTATGTAATAAATTTTTGGACTATTTTGTAATTTTATTATTTTTCCCTATGGGTCCAGACTTACGGGACACCCTGTACATCACAATAATTATCAAAATCATTACAAACAATTGTAAAAACTGACTCGCCTAAAGGACCTTGCAGGGCATCTGCCCCAACTGCTACTGAAGCAGAAAAACATAATCTGAAACAACACGACGGTCATCATGACCAAAAGAATAAAAAACAGGGTCATCTTTATGACAAATTAAACGCGGCAGCATGGCCGAAGTAAACTCAAAACAATTAGGGTCCTGTGGAGAAAGTTATCAAAAACATGGTCATCCTGACCATCTAAAACAATATCAGTAATAAAATCCGCGTTCTCTTTAGGATATGCATGGATATCTGATCCATCTAAACCAAAAACAAGGTCTTCTTGACCAAAATTCCATAAATCTACCATATACTTTTCAGAAACCGTTTTGGTTACAAACAATAAAATATATAATTCACCTATATATTATACACAATTACTGCGTGCAAAAAGACACAAATCTGTCAATTCCTTTGTTTTTACAACAAAAAAAGAAGGTTGAATTAAATTGACTGCACTGAAACTGGCTGAACTGAAACTGACTGAACTAAAACTGGCTGAACTGAAACTGACTGAACTGAAAGTGGCTGAACTGAAAGTGGCTGAACTGAAACTGACTGACTGGAAACTGACTGTGTTGATCCTACTGGACTCAACAACTGGAGCTGATTACTCTGGGGGCTGATTTCTGGGGGTTTTGTCCCTCTGGATGCAACCGACTGACTTGAACTGCTATAAACTGGAGTGTGTTTCCTGTCTACTCTATCTAAGAAATACACAAATAATGCACAATGAATGCAAGTCAATTTAATTCAATAATTTGAAAAAATTATAAACAAAATAATAAAAATTGTAAACAAAATTTCACTCGAATGTACGGTAATATTATGATTGGCACATAAAATAAAATGATTCTATACTAACTATAATAGTGAAAATAACGCGGTTTCAAAAAAAGAAATTATCACTGGTGTATGGAATGTTCACTGTGTTTTTGTTCGCTTGATACTAATTATTAACTGTTAATAATACTGACTTCTCAAGAATTTGAAAAAAGGATCTGTACTTATGATTCCTACGGCGAAATCCTTGGAGACGTGTCCTGAAGACGTGTCTTGCTGGCCACTTGTTCCTGGACGAAGAATGGGCGTGGAGAACTTGGAGTCGTGACACACCGGTCGAATGAGGGGTGTGAAGAACTGGAAGTCGTGACACGCCGGTCAACTGAATGTTGGTTCTAGTTCCGGTCTGGAAGACTGGAAGAATCCTGTTTGCAAAAGTCGCCAGTTGTTAACCCCTCCGTCTCTGGCCTTGGTCGGTTCGAAGTTCACGGGGTTCTGGTTAGGTGGCAGCAACGGATTTGTTAGTCTGGACTAGAGGGTAACGTAGAGAGGGAATCGCAGTAGTTTTCTTCTATACTACTCTCCGATTTCTTCTTGTAGTGGATCGGAGGATTCTGTGGAGCTGATTAAATTCTCTGAAGGTTCCCCGATTCTTTTTTTAACGTATCGGGAATTTATTTTTTCTCTATTTTAGACAAGTCCTCTGAAGAGAGCAAGGCTCAAAGGAGAAGATAAAGACTTTCTTTTACTGTAGTTTACTGTAAAATGTTACAAGTAATGCTCAGCCTCTAAGTTAGATCAGTCAATCAGAATAATCATTTGAAAATTTATAGGGGTTTATATACCCAAATTTTGTGGACATCATTATTATTTAATGTTGAATTGTTTGGTTTTTATTCTCTATAGGCTGCATTACTTTTCGCACAATATTTGAAGATAAGGTAAATATTTTAGCTGTGGCAACGCCTAAACAGATAAGTGAGATATTGGAAGATGAAGCCATATTTTTATCTTAACCGCATATTAACAGATCTGATGTTATCATGATCTGCCGAGTTAACAAGAAATGGAAATTGAAATATGCATTTTATTATAAATTACACTTAAACATGCATATGAGCAAACATTAAAGGCTTAAGACTTAAAATTAAACGTTTAGGCAAGGCATGACTATCTTTTATAACGAAGAGAGAATGTGTACAGAAAATGAACATCGCAAAATTTAATCAGGTTTCATTATTAGGCTAAATCTAAAAAAATGATTAAGTAATTTAAAAAGAAACAATTCACCAATTATTTGGCAAAAATAGAAAGCAAATCACGATCACCTGAAGATCCGTCACCCCAGTCTTTTTTAGTTAGCTTTATAAGGGTTAACTAACGAAAATATCAACACCTAACCTAACCAATCGTCAAGGGCGTGCAGTTGACCTAAAGACTTGTTAGGTTAAGGCGTGATATTTTCGTTAGTTAGCCTTATAAAGCTAACTAAAAAAGGCTGGGGTGACGGATCTTCAGGTGATCCGCAAATCAAAAATTTATCCAAATTCGCGTTATGCGATTTTGGTCTTTATGTAAAAATGAATATATGAACGTACATAAAGTCAGGTGTACATAAAGTCAGGATCTACTTTTGTGAAGCACTTGGAAATTATATGGAATTCAATCATAAAATGATAAAGTGTTAACATTTATTAAATAATTAAGAGTAGGATTCGACGTGACGCCCATCAGTATCCCTCCACAGCTCAAATCGTTCGGCAGCATTTCTAAACACATTCTGGAGCATTTGCGGGGTTATGTTATCTGCAGCAGTTCGTATACGTGTACGTAAGTTTTCAAGACTCGTAATCTTCGTCTGATAGACGTGCGATTTGATAAAGCCCCATGCAAAGAAATCTAAACGGGTTAAATCTGGTGATCTCGCTGGCCAAGGTCTTTTGCTGCTTCCGCGTCCGATCCAGCGATTTGGAAAACGTCCATTTAGATAATCCTGAACAATTTTGGCATAGTGACAAGGAGCACCATCATGTTGATAGACGACGGTACTAACAATCCTATCCCCAATCAGCTGAGGTTCAAGGAATTGCTGCAACATGTCCAGATAAATAAGCCCCGTAACTGTAGCTTCAGCAAAGAAAAAAGGACCATAAACCTTAGATTTTGTTAAACCCACCCAGACATTAACTTTAGATGAGTCTCTTTCCCAATTTTGGACGAAATCATTCAGTCTTTCATCTGCCCAAATTCGACAGTTGTGGCGATTTACTTTTCCACACGTATGGAAAGTGGCTTCATCACTAAAGAGAATGTTGTCCATTAAATTATCACTCCAGATTTGTTCTACGAGATCAGCACACACAGCACTTCGTCGAGCGAAATCTTCCTCATGTAAATCATGTAAAACCTGCAAATGATAGCTTTCTTCTGCAAAATAACTTTCAGAATTTTGTGCACAGATGACGTCGGGAGGCCGAGTCTGTGTGATGCAGCACGAACGGACGTACGTGGCTCCTCAGTGATAATTCCGCGTACTGCATTCACGGTAAGATCTGACATACACGGTCGTCCTGATCTTGCTTCATCATTTACAGATCCCGTTCGTTTAAATTTGTTCACCAATTTTCGTATTGTCTTGTCTATTGGCCCCGGCTTATGAAATCTCCTTCTAAACTTCTCTCTGATGTCATTGTATTTCTTTCCCTCGATTCGCCAAATTACTATTGCCACACGCTCTTCTGTATTCATTCTAAGGGCTTCTGAAAAGAAAAATAGAAAAAAATAATTATTTCACAAAAATAGATCCTGACTTTATGTACACCCTGTATATGAATATAAGTATTATATGAATATAAATATATAAGAATATAAGGATTATATAAATATGCGAATTATATATGTGAATATGAGAATTATACGAATGAATCTAAGAATTATATGAATGAATATAAGAATATATGAATATAGGAATTATTGAGTGTTCATTTTTACACATATTAATGTAAAAGTACAAACATCGCATCCACTCAACTTCCCTTCCTGAGATTTCGTACAACAGATGCAAAATTTTGCTAAAATCACTTATAGCAAATAAATTATAATTATAATTTATAATTTTAACTTATAATTTTAATTTTAATCCAATAACGTGAATTTTCACAAGGAAGAAAAATGTGCCATGAAACGAATGTAAAGTTTGGCATTTGTTGTGTTGGTAAGTACAGTACATCCATACGTGCACTATAATACATTAATTATCGTACGTTTATCCGCAGACCGGGATTCGAAATTTGCTGTATTAGTAAGTACAATACATCATACATGTACTATAGTCTATAATATGTTACTTATTGTACGTTTGGCCGCAGAATGGGACTCGATTTGGAACTCCTAACTATTTCCTTGTTCTGAAATTTATATTTCAGGGCGAGAAATTATCAATAAGATAGCAAAACGAAAGATGATATACACACACACACACACACACACACACACACACACACACACACACACACACACACATATATATACCTACAACACCTTTGAAGCATGTATTAAGGAAGGCACGGTTACCTCCCCAGAGGGTCGGAATACGAGGAGATAGCACCGTTGAATGCAAATCAAAAGAACATTAATGACTATTGTGATATCTGCATGAAAGAGAGAGAGAGAGAGAGAGAGAGAGAGAGCGAGAGAGCGAGAGAGAGAGAGAGAGAGAGAGAGAGAGCGAAGAGCGAGAGAGAGAGAGAGAATCAACGCATCAACAAACAGATAAGGTGAGGAAATTGCTCAGATTATTAATAAATTCAGAGGCTTCATTCTGGATTTGAGAATTCAAAGCGATATTTACACTTCCAGGAGGATGGTCTTCATGGATCATCTGCGTGGATTTAAACATTATTTCAATAATGTTTGGTCGGGCACCTACAGTGTAGCAGTTACCTAGCAGTATTTTTCGGGGGGATGGGGGTAGGCGGGGGTGGAGAGGGAGAAAAGAAGTAAAAAAAAAGCATGCAGAGTTTCATGCAAACATTTTCCGTGCAAAAATTTTAATATATATATATATATATATATATATATATATATATATATATATATATATAATTTACAGCGTGCTTAGCTTCCGTCGATATAAATATAAAATAATGAAATATTTTTAGCCATTTTTTGTGCGGTGACTTTTCATTCATTATGACGAATATTTCAACGTACAATTTAAATAATTTGTAGCGTTTTTAGTTTAATAAAAACGTTTAATACAGACAGTTTAATGCAGTTTAATACATGCAGTTTAATACAGACAGGCAATACAGACATCTGTCTAAGGTTTTTACAGTAGTTCACCGAAACGTCCCATTATATTGTAATAAAACGTTTTCTTTGCTCGTGTATTTTTTCCTAATGACTTGTTATATAAATTCTTTCTAACATCATTTTATTAATTAATTTTTTTTTAATAAACTTTATTATAATAAAATGTAAAAACGTTTATCTTCGTATTTAGTTACAGTTTGAAATATATAATACGCTTTCATTTATGAATCTTTTATGGTGTACAATACACTATATCCGAGCTTTCATTATACGATTTAAAAAGAGTACAATTCTATATATTATACGTTTTGTTGAAATAATTTTGCAGCAACTGAACTCTGATGATGAAATTTAAGAATGCGTATAATATTAGTATACTATTATAGATTCGTATATATTATTGAGCTAAAATGTGTGTGTGTGTGTGTGTGTCCGCTTTCTTCGGAACCGTGCACAGCCTAAACGGCACATCGGAAAATTCTGCAACCACCACCAACTCAGCCCATGAGCTGACGATGTGCTCTGTCAAGTTTCACGGTCCTAGGTCACCGGTTACTGGGTCCGAAGGCCCCAGCACCGCGATAAAACTACAGAAAAGAACGCAGCCGTGAAAATCTTGAGCTTCACATTTATACTGTGATATATATAATGGGGAGAGGGGGGTGGGGTAATTGGGGAGTGGGGTGTGGGGGTAATGGGGAGAGGGGTTGGGGGGTAATGGGGAGAGAGGGGTGTAATGGGGAGAGGGGTGGGGGTAATGGCTTTTTTACTTTTGTGTGTGGGGGTAATGGAGAGGGGGTGGGAGGGTAATGGAGTAGAGGGTGGGGGTAATGGCGTTTTTTTAAATTTTGTAGCTTAGCCACTTCTTCCTATGAGGGCCTCATATAATATAATTTTAAATCTACAACCAATAAAGAAAATGAAGTAGCCACTGCTTCCTATGAGGGCCTCATATAATATAATAAAAAAAATACATGAAAAAGTGAAAAAAAATGTCTTTTTCTCTTTACATTTGTGATTGATTGGATAGCCCGAAAGAACTTCCAATTTAATTGGGATATTAAGCTCCATTCTTTCATCGATTTGCAGTTACGATTCATTACAATTTTTGTAATTATATTATTTTATAAAGTATGACAAAAAATAAACGATAAAGTTTGACTCCAAGTGAACCATTTTTCGATATGTTAGAGGGGAAAAAGCATTCCATCATATTATAGTATTCAACAAACGCAATACTCTCTTATTTGTGGATCATAAAAAATTGATGTATATTTAAACGACGGTGCTTCTAATTATACCATCCAGTGATATGCCATATATATGAGATAGATGTGATATGCCATACTTTTGTCGCTTAGCCACTTCTTCCTATGAGGGCTTCATATAATATAATTTTAAATCTATAACCAATAAAAAAAATGAAGTAGTGAAAAAAAATCGGAGGGCGACAGCGAGCTACCGCTTGTATTTTACTATAATATTAGATACTAATATACTCGTATCTATTATATATTATTATTCAATAGTATATACTATTATATATTATTATTCTATACTATACACTACTATATAATATACTACATACTGTTATATATACTATTTATTATTATTATTATTATACTATTGGAGGAAGAGACTGTAGACACCAATCGACTAGGGAAGTACTCCGGGAGGGACTTAGGCAGGAGATAAGGAGTGTTGGAACTCCCATTTCTCCTGTCGCTGTCCTTCGCCGCAATATTGCGTTGCCTCACTCTTTTTATTATCGCTATTATAACGGACACCGCTCTTCTGAACTCTCTAACTGCATGCCTCCTCCTTTAAGGAGAGCACGCAGCACTAGACTTTCTACACATTTTCATTCGTTTGTGTCCAACTCTCTAACGCGAGGTTTAATCGGTATTTGAATCTTCATCTACTCAACCGGTGAACTCTGGAATAATCTTCCACAATCCATCTTTCCTTCTATAACCACTAAACTTTCAAATGCAGAGTGTCGAGGCATTTCGAAAACCATGAACCTTGATTTTGGCTCTTCTTCCTCTATGGGTGGTGTTTTTGCGGGCATTCACCCTTGGCCCCTCCTTCTTGCAGAAAAAATACTAATATTAATATAATAGTGATATTATTAATAATAATGAAAATACTACTACTACTACTACTACTACTACTAGTAATGATAAGTTAAGAGATCCAGAAACTGGCACAGCGCTTAGGCAAGACGAATGGGATCCATTGCGCTAACTCCTGGATTAGTATTACTATCATCATCGGGAGACGAACCCCCGACCTCAGTGTTTTCAGTTCACTTGTAGGGAGACAGTGGTTTGTTAAGCATGCGAATAATTTATGTCTTCTCTTTCACCGAATGTTAACTGAATGGTTAAATTTATGTTAATATTATTAATCTGAATTACTATATATATATATATATATTATATATATATATAATATATTATATATATATATATATTATATATAATATACACTGTTGGGGGCGGGGTCGAAACATATAAAAAATCGAGTTTCTCCAATTCCACAGTATGCACGTAGTTGGAAATGATGATCTCAACATCTTGTAAAAAAATGAGTATATGCGACCCCCCCTTACCCCTTCCAAAGCATCCCCCCCATTTTACTCTCTCCACAGATATAAACCCCAAATGTGACAATCATGCACTATATTAAGTCTTATTAAGTAGATTAGATTAATTTGGATAGATTATTTAGATAGAGTTTTAGATAGATTGAATAGATTACATTGATTAATTTAGATAGATTAGATGAATTATATAAATTATTGTCACGTTTTTTGTTTAGTTTCAGATTGTTATTTTCAGATTGTTTATGATTGAATGAGTTATGATTAATTCCGAATGAGTTATATTAAATTCAGATTGAATGATTCAATTGCTAGAATTTAACAATTAGTTTCTTGTTATTAATGCTACTAGGCCTAAATAAGTGAAATCATGGCGACAAGAAGCAAAACGCACAATTCAACATTTGGTCACCCTGCAGAATTTCCACCTTCAATGACTCCTTCAAAGGCTCACGTATTTAGGCATTATTTATTGGTAAGAAAACGAGAAGAACTGATTTCGAAAGGTTCTAGAACAGCAAAAGAATGTTACAGAATTGTCACTAAAGATGTGGAAGCCATTTGGGAGAAGTTCTCCTTCTTTCCACATATAGAATTTGAAGGAATAGCTATAAAAGTTGAACGATTGATAGAATCTGCAGCAAAGCTAAATAAAGTACTATTAAAACAAATAAACAACAGTTTTCAGCAGAAGGTGGAGACATTCGATGAAATGTTTGATATTTGCACTTATACTTGTTACGATAAAAAAATCAGTCGAACGGATTGCAGATGTGATATTAGAGTTCCAATAATTAAGTGGGAGTCTTTTGTGGGGCAGAAACAAAGAAAAAACAACTAGGACCAATCGACAGAGTAACGACTTCCGCAAGAAAAAGGACTCACGATAGAGTTAAAGGATTAGAAAGAAAAGCCAAGATAAGCTCTAGATATGAATGTCGCCTCAACCAGCAAACTGGACCCTTTACATATTATGGAAGATGAGAGCATGGAAATTGATGATGACAGCGACGATATTGACTTTGTTCCGGATTTTGAGCTGAGAGAAAACCATCAGAACAGAATTATTTATGATAACTTAACAATAACAGCAGGTAGATACCGTGTAAGTTACAGAGCTACTGCAGCTATAGTAAATGCAGCTTTGAAGGATATGGGAATATTAGACGAAACCAATATGTTGGATAGGAAAAAAGTGTAAAGAGAAAGAATACGTGTGGGTAAAAAGAACATAATCAAAGTGAAATCAGAGAACACACAGATTGAAAGCATCGGATTTGATGGTAGAAAAGATCAAACTAAGACAAAGAAAGGAATGGAGTACGAAGAACATTATGTAATAGTCACAGAACCTGGTGATGTTTACATGGATCATATAGCTCCAGATAACGGAACTGCTTGTTGTATTGCAGATGAAATAATAACTTTTATAGTTGATTCTAATAGCAAAGAATCCCTCAAAGCTTTGCTATGCGATGGCACCCCAGTGAACACTGGCAGGATTGGCGGAGTGCTAAAATTGATTGAATTATATCTGGACAGGCCGGTACAATGGCTGATTTGCCTTTTGCATGCAAACGAACTGCCCTTCAGGCACGTATTTGAAGCAATTGATGGAAAAACTTCGGGACCAAACACCTTCAAAGGTTCTCTTGGAAATAAACTCAGAGAGGATTTGACCAAACTGGATATAGTTGATTATACCCCTGTAGAGGGCAACATTAAAGAAGTTTCGGCCGATATTGTTAAAAGTTTCAGCAGTGGCCAAAAATATATGTATGAAATGTGGATGCATCACACAAGCGTTAGCCACCAGATCCCCAGGTGCCCTCCATCATGCAAGATGGCTAACACGAGCAAACAGGATCCTGCGCTTATATGTATCTACACGGAATCCAGACAAAAGCATCCAAGACCTAGTAAAAATTATAATGCTGGTTTACGGTCCAGGCTGGTTTTGGATAAAGTCTCATCCAAAGGCAAATGAGGGAGCATCTAATTTTTGGTATATCATGCACTTGCTTAAAGGCTTAGATAAAAAGCATTCGGATGATTATGGAGCGTGTCCTCAGAAATAACGTCTATTTTGCCCACCAGAGAATATCTTACTCTCAATGATAACAGACAAAAGAAGAGAGGTCAGAGAGCTGGCTCTTCAGCACATCATTCGAGCAAGAACTAGGAGCACCAATGCGAGAAATTTTGAGCTGCCAAAAACACTGAACTTTGAAGCAGACGATTATCCTAACATGATTGACTGGAACAACGAAACCATCACCCCTCCACCTATTTTACAGAATTTGACAAATGATGATCTTCTTAAAGTTCGAAATTAACCACTTCAGCTTATTCCTTTTCCCTGTCACAGCCATGGCGTAGAACATGCTGTAAATGTGGTAACAGGAGCATCACAAGATAGAATTGGTTACGAAAACAGACATAAATTTATTTGAATGTACTGGAGTCGAGAAAAAAGCTACCTGTGTTCCAATGGAAAGGCCAGTGGTGTCAGTAATTTACGATTTTAAATTTCTTAAGGTGAATATTTTGGTTTTAGTATGCTTCAGTTGATTCTTTAAGTAATATACGGAGAAAGATTTCTTATTATATATATATATATATATATATATATATATATATAATATATATATACAGGGTGTCCCATAAGTCCGGCATCATAGGAAAAATAATAAAAAAAGGCAAAACAAAAGCTTTTCTTTACAGAACGTGCTCAGTATGTCCACCATTGTTTTCAATACACAATTCAGACGTGATACCCAGTCAGCAAGCACACGGTGAATGATGTCAGGAGTAATGGTGTTACATGCCCCAATAATGCGCTGCCGCAAATGTTCAACACTCCTAATTTTCTCTGCGTATACCAGCGCTTTCAAGTGGCCCCAGAGAAAAATCTAGTGGCGTGAGATCCGGGCTTCCACAGGCCCTCGACGTCCTATCCAATGACCATGGAATTGTTGGTACAGATATTCCCTTACTTGGGTGCTGTAATGTGCAGGAGCGCCGTCTTGCTGGAACCATGTTGGGAAATTTCCTTCATCGTTCAAGACACTGGGAAATGCTTCTTCCTTGAGCATACATAGGTAGGTGCCTCCAGTAACATGTTCATCGAAAAAGAGGGGGCCTATGATGCGATCCTTCCAAATGCCACACCATACCATCACCCGAGATGCACCTTCTTCCTTTGAAGAGGTATACCAGTGAGGGTTGTTTTGAGACCAGTAGCAGGTGTTCTGTTGATTTACCTCACCATTTCCATAAAAAACAGCCTCGTCACTGAACAGAATGGTGGACGGGAAATTGGCATCCCGAGCACAATAAAAATATGAATTATGGTTTGTAGAAATAGAAAAATATGAATTTCTCTATGATGCCGGACTTACGGGACACCCTGTATATATATATATTATATATATATATATATATTATATAATTATATATATATATATTATATATAACTTACTTTAACTTTACTTATATCATTATTTACTTTACTCTTTATCATTTATCAGGTTTTTTAATTCAAAGAATTGGTTTCAATTTCATTTCAATTTAAAAAAAGGGGGGCATATGCAACGGGTAGGTGGGGGGGCCGCATAGCGGTGTAATTACAGTATGTTGTTTAGGGGCCCAAAAGAAACTCCGAGCAGTGTCTAGAATAAGAATACAAAATTTCGACCCCCCCCTAATACAGGGTGATATAAAAAAATTTGGATGATTTTTCATTGTATATCTTTGTATTAAAAATAATTATCTTAACGCTGTTTAGACTATTCGATAGATAATTTAATGAGAGAGAGAGAGAGAGAGAGAGAGAGAGAGAGAGAGAGAGAGAGAGAGAGATTTTGTTGACTCAAAACGAAATTAAATGTTTTGAACAAAATTTTTTGTTATTTTTAGGTACTCAGATTTTCTTGTTTCTTTTAACAAAATAATTTTTTGTTGAAAATGATTTGTTGAAGTAAATAAATATTTAGTTGATAGAAGCAAAATCTGTTAGTTTTTTAACAATAATTTGTTTAGGTTAAACAAAAATTATTTTCATTTTCGAATTACTACATTGTTTACTTGATTTCCTCAGTGAATTACTGTATATTCACTTACGTAATATATATATATATATATACACACACACACATTAGGGTGGAGTGAAATTTTTTTTTTTTTTAATTTCAAAATGCTTGGGGTCGGGAAAGTTGAGTATTTATGTGAAACGTACTGTGTGAAATTTTTGTAATCGTACGGCTATAATTAAATTGTGTACACTGAACTCAAAGTTTTTAAAAATTGGCAAAATTACTAAAATTTCGCCAGGTTTATTTTCAGTTTTTTTTAGACACGTACTATGTGAAATTTTTGTAATTTTGTAATTTAATTTAAAAACTGGCGAAATTTTAGTAATTTTGCCAATTTTTAAAAACTTGAGTTCAGTGTGCACAATTTAATTATAGCCGTACGATTACAAAAAATTCACACAGTACGTTTCACATAAATACGCAACTTTCCCGACCCCAAGCATTTTGAAATTAAAAAAAAAAAATTTATCACTCCACCCTAACATACATATATATATAGATAGATGGATAGATACGGACATTAAAACTTTTTACTTTAACCAGAGTCGGACCCCTTCCTTAAGATTCATTACATAACACAGAATTTTTACCTGTTAAGCCAGCCCAGCCCCAATCCCCTCCACTAAGTTGGGGACGTTCGATAATATGGATATTTATAGCTTTGCTCCGCATCAGAATTTTATTAAATCATTTTTAGGTGAA
Source organism: Bathynomus jamesi (assembly GCA_023014485.1). NCBI lineage: Eukaryota > Metazoa > Arthropoda > Malacostraca > Isopoda > Cirolanidae > Bathynomus > Bathynomus jamesi. The sequence continues at coordinate 86,223 of JAJOZX010008520.1, forward strand.
ATAATTTATAATTACATTAAAAAATTTTATATTTTATAGAAAATAAAAGAATCTATTTTTGCTTTAAAATTAAAACAGTTAATATTAACCCTTTCGAGCAGGTATATTTTAAGTGTGCGTCGTCGAGCGCTTGACTGTGGACGTAACGCGATACGTCCTCGGCGCGAAAGGGTCAGTTAACTCTTTATGTCGTCCAGAACCGTTTATTATTAATTATTAGTATTTATTCAGCATTCATAATAAAATTCTACAGTGACAAAACGAAGCCAAACCAATGCCAACAAAATACATTCGTTAACTCTAATAATAAATCAGTTATTATATTTTAACCATTATTTTATTTGATCCAAAAGCGGTTAATAAAAAGCGTTTTATTTTTATTTGTTTTTACTAACAGAGTTTTCTATATAACCTTGGTTAACCTTGGTTTTGCTTCCGTCCGAATTGTTCATTCTGACGAAGGTCAAACTTGTCACTCCACCTAAGTTAGACCTACAGTTTAACGTGGAATCCGAACCACGTCCCACCACGGACAGTCAGAAATTACAAAGTCCTCGCCCGCACTCGATCTCAGGACCTCCTGATCAGCAGCCCAGCGTCTTAAGCATGAGGCTACCCAGGGTACCCTTTTATCTACCAACAAATTTATTGTGGAAGGATGAACAGCTGGGTTTTGCTGCGCGCCGTCTGCGTTACCACGTCTCGATCCCGGGTCCGATGGATTCGTAATCAGCGACGCTAACCACTACACCACCGAGAAGCATATATATATATATATATATATCTATATATATATATATATATACACACATACTGATTTTGAACACATTCGGGATCGATCCGTGTTCGACCCCTTTGTGGCACCCTTCCTCATTTGAAGGATTTTTATGGTACCTTTTGTATAGAAACCAAAAAAATGGATGAATAGGAACGAGGTATAGATTCGTAGTTATCGTTGCTAACCACTATAATATATATATATATATAGTGTATAGGGTGTCTGAGAAGTCGCGCACCATAGGCTTTATTCAGAATTACGAGGTTTACAAGTCGAAATGGTTCATAAGTGATGTTTAATTACAAATATATTCGCTAATGTTCAAATATAAAGTTAATAGTATGTACAATTAATCAAAAAGCTATCTTAAAATAATTAAATTGAATGAAGCTACATTAGCCAATGATGCGCCACTTCTGAGACACCCTATATATATATATATATATATATATATATATATATATATATATATATATATATATATATATATATATATATATATATATTATTATATATCCGTCTGCCTAAAAAAAGGGTTCACTCTAAAAACAGCCATGAAATCAACATTTATTAACCAATCACAATGAAACTCATACAGAGCAAAACTAGTAAACAGTATATATGTACACCAATTTCAGATTATCGTATTCAAAATTAATGATTTAATGAGGATTGTTTATGTTCAACAAATTTTGTTGGTGAACATCAATAAATTTTTATTCTCATTTAGTTATAAAATAACATCATAAGATTTATAAAATATAGGATGTAGTAATGTCTAATTAAAAATTAGAATGTTTTGAGTATAAGAAATTAAAAGAAGATAATATTAAATAAATGAAATTACGATAAATTATGGTTGTTTATATTATAATTATATTTAATTAGAATGTTTTGGTTATAAGAAATTAATAGAGAGGATAATGATGTTTAACAAATGTAATTAAGATGAATAATGTTTTGTTTATTGAAATTATAAAATACGAATTGGCAACACAAGGAGTCGGCCCGCGGAGGCTTGGTAGAAATGCCCTTCAGTCACTGGGCAGCGTCGCGTTTACGAAGGTGTCTTTTTGGGTGTTAGAATGCAATTGTGAATTTAGGCTATTCTTTTGTCTCTCTCTCGGCTTAAGTATTATAATTAAATTCCCCTTCGCATTATCCCGTTTAACTAAGTCTTTTCGGCATTAATAAAGTAGTAAAAAGTGTAATGAAGATTATAATTAACCCCAGTCTCCCTCCCGTCGCATTGTTAGAAATTATAATGGCACCCACCGGGCGAAAGTGAGTCTGGCCGCGTCCGTATAAACACACAAAGAGAGAACAAAAATAGAAGAACGCGCTAAATAGTTATAAAAACGAGAATAAGAAGGTTTTAAGTATTAATCACTACAAGGAAATGCCTTCATTAAAAAAACATGAAAATAAAAAAAGGATTTTGAATTTCGAAACAGTACTTAAATCCTAAGTTTACAAAAGAAATCAAATTAACATTTTACTCTTTTCGAATTCCTATTAAAAAAATTGTTCAATGTGTTTCCCTTCTGTTTCAACAATTTTCTTCAATCTTGGACGAAATTCATCAATGGTTCGATCGATCTGCTCCTGTGGTATCTCTTCCCACTTCTCCACAAGAAGCTAACGCAAATGATCAACATTTCTCACCCTGCTCCTGTGAACTCTCTGTGCCAAATTTTCCCAGATTTCATAGTCAACAGGGTTTGTCAAGTCAGGACTGTTAGGTGGCCAATTTTGGGGTTCAATTAATTCTGGGGCATTATTTTTGAAGTATTCCACAGTTGATATTGCTGTATGGGACGTTGCTCCGTCTTGCTGAAAAAGATAATAACCACCGTTGGCCAGATTTTGCATTTTGGGAAGCATGTTTCGCAGCAGAGTATTTTGATAGTACTCGGCATTGACTTTTACACCAGGCTCAATAAAATGAATGGATGTTTTCCTAATTTTGATATGCCAACTGACACCGTGACACTAGCTGAGAAATGACTTCTGGATGCAAAAAGTCTGCTATCACGTATTTCATTCTCACATTGGACACGCCAGTAAACTCTGTCAGTTTGACTGTTCCGAGGTGGCTCCACAGTGAATCTCTTTTCATCAGTGAGAAAAGCCTTTGAAAGTTTATCACATGGAGGCATTTTCTATATTTTATAAATCTTATGATGATTTTTATAACTAAAATGAGAATAAAAATTTTATTACCAATGTTTTACCGCCTTTGTGGACTCCCAGAATTCAAAACTGGAGCGATGTTCACTAGCAAACATAAAACATACACAATCCTCATTAAATCATTAATTTTTAAATAATAATTTGAAAATTGGTGCACATATTTACTGTTTACATAGTTTTGCTCTCTATGAGTTTCATTATGATTAGTTAATAAATGTTGACTTCATGGCTATTTTTAGAGGTGAACCCTTTTTTTTGGCAGACGGTATATATATATATATATCTCAAAAAATACATTGAAGTAAATATATTTTAGGAATTTAAAATGCTGGCTTCATTTAATAGCTCCACACACAAACACACATGTCTGTACGCAGAATAAATAAATAAATATACATATATTTTTTTAATTGGGGTTGTTTAACTTCCTTCGCAACATCGAAGGTCATATGACGGAGGGGACCTACAGCTTTAGGTGGGATCCGAACCAGGGTCGATACATAATCTGGGCGCAGAGGACGGTGTCCCATCCAGCTACTACCCAGACCCAAAGTCGCTTAACTTCGCTGATCTCCGGGAAGCGGTGTTACGACATCGGCCATGACGTAGCCATACATATATATATATTTATATATATATATATATATATATATATATATACAGGGCGTACCCAAAAAAATGTATACACACTTTAACAGCTGATAGCTCAATTGATGTTTCTTCTTTCCAAGTTAAACCCATTAGAATTAATAATGGCAGTCAGACTAAGCTTTGAACAAAGGAAATTCATTCTAAAATGCTGCTGGAAGTGTGAAAACGCAGTTGAAGTGCAAAGACAGTTTAGGAGGGAGTTTCAAACAGATCCACGAACGCGACTTACCATCACTCGAATTAGAGATAAGTTTGAAGCCGATGGAACTGTTCAGAATGTCCACAAGAAGCGTTCCGGAAGACCACGGACATCGACAAGCCCACAAAGCAAGAAAGAGTACTGGAAACGTATCACCAAAGTCCAAGAAAATCTGTGCGGCAAGCGAGTCGTGAGGTAGGAATTTCAGAATCGTCTGTCCAACGCATTTTGAAGCGCTGTCAATGGAAAAGTTACATTCCAAGATTAGTCCATGCTATTAATGAAGATGATCCGGACCGAAGAGTGGAGTATTGCGAGTGGTACTTGGCACGATGTGGATGTGGATTGGACGAAGGGGTTTCGTAGAATACCCTCCGCGTTCACCAGACCTCACACCACTAGACTTTTTATGGGGATACTTAAAAGACAAAGTCTACGCTATAAAAACCTGCAACAGTCGCTGAATTGAGAGCAGCCATTGAACGAGAATGCACACAAATACCAAACGAAATGTTTCGTGATGTTTGCGATTCCATTGCTTCGCGTTATCAGCAGTGCCTGGACCAGAACGGACGTCAGTTTTGAAAACAGGCGTTGACAAAACAATTAAATAATGTCTGTAGATTCTATTACATTTGAAAATGAAATGTATTTTAATAAACACTGCCTTTATAATTATTTAAAGTGTGTATACATTTTTTTGGACGCCCTATATATACAGGGCGTCCCAAAAAAATGTATACACACTTTAAATACTTATAAAGGCAGTGTTTATTAAAATACATTTCATTTTCAAAATATAATAGAATCTACAGACATCATTTAATTGTTTTGTCAACGCCTGTTTTCAAACTGACGTCCGTTCTGGTCCAGGCATGCTGATAACGCGAAGCAATGGAATCGCAACATCACGAAACATTTCGTTTGGTATTTGTGTGCATTCTCGTTCAATGGCTGCTCTCAATTCAGCGACTGTTGCAGGTTTTATAGCGTAGACTTTGTCTTTTAAGTATCCCCATAAAAAAAAGTCTAGTGGTGTGAGGTCTGGTGAACGCGGAGGGTATTCTACGAAACCCCTTCGTCCAATCCACATCCACATCGTGCCAAGTACCACTCGCAATACTCCACCTTCGGTCCGGATCATCTTCATTAATAGCATGGACTAATCTTGGAATGTAAACTTTCCATTGACAGCGCTTCAAAATGCGTTGGACAGACGATTCTGAATTCCTACCTCACGACTCGTTGCCACAGATTTTCTTGGACTTTGGTGATACGTTTCCAGTACTCTTTCTTGTTGTGGGCTTGTCGATGTCCGTGGTCTTCCGGAACGCTTCTTGTGGACATTCTGAACAGTTCCATCGGCTTCAAACTTATCTCTAATTCGAGTGATGGTAAGTCGCGTTGGTGGATCTGTTTGAAACTCCCTCCTAAACTGTCTTTGCACTTCACTGCGTTTTCACACTTCCAGTAGCATTTTAGAATGAATTTCCTTTGTTCAAAGCTTAGTCTGACTGCCATTATTAATTCTAATGGGTTTAACTTGGAAAGAAAGAAACTCAATTGAGCTATCAGCTGTTAAAGTGTGTATACATTTTTTTGGGACGCCCTATATATATATATATATATATATATATATATATATATAATATATATATATTATATATATATATATATTATATATATATATATATATATATATATATGAACGGAATTAAAAAATTACACTATTAAAAACCGTCTCAGGAAAATAAATAAAGGTTAATTAATTTTGTCCCTTCCGAAAAGTAGAAAAACAGAATTTTCTACAGAAATAAATTAAAAGTTCAAAAACAGGCGAAAATAAGATGTAATGTGACTAAGATATCCGAAAGGTCCATGAGTAATGGAGGTAAAAACATCCGAAAACTCTCGCGAAAGATAAAATCGTGGAATCGTACATCTGGCATTCATTAAATTAATTGAGTTTCATTCAAAACCACTTTTTCTTTGCCATTTTATTTCAACCACCAAATTTCCGTTTCCTCCGCGGCTAACCTAGAGTGGATCTTAGTGTTTTTGTTAGTCTGTAGATTTGTAGTATTGTATTGTATATTTTTTGTGTGTAGTTCTCGTAAAAATCTTTTCAAGGACATTTATTCAATTTTCCTTCCCCTCGCGTCTGTTTTGCTTTTTAAAACTGGTAAAACCCGTTTTGTATATTTATGAAGCCTCATTTGAATTCAGGTTATCGATATTATAAATAATTTAAAAGGATTGCAAATTTTTTTTTTTTTTTAACCTTTTCTCGACATTCGTAACCCCTCGCGCAAACTATTCAAAAAATCTTTGATTTTAATTAAAAAATTTCGTATTTTTATTTTCTTTTTGGTTCCAATGAGAACCTCTTTGGAAAAGACGGAATTCAATTAACATTTTAATTTATTTTTACCTGAGAGGATTTTTAATATTTTAACATATATATTCCTAAATCTCCAAATTCCTCCTACATTTTCGTCGGTGGTAATTGAAGTTTTATTAGCTCCTACATGCGATGTCTTTTATTTTTTTACAAATTTTTAATCATCTACGCTTGCGTTAAGGTAGGGACGGAGGACGGGTTCCATTAAAATTTTAGAGAATGCCCTTTTTTATCGTGTATAATGATTATTTTTTCGAATTTCATTCGCGTTAGGATTTTAATTAAAAAACTCGAAATCAAATTACTATTACTTCATGCTAACTCAGGATTTTACTCTATAAGTTTTTGTTTTATTGTATTTAAGTTATGTTATGTTACGTTATGTTTGTTTAAGTTAGGTTAACCTAACCTAACCTAAATTGAACCCAGAAAAATATCTACAACAAAATAGGAGCTATTTTCCGTGTAGGAAGAAAGTGATCCAAAGGTAGCACCGAATAGGAGCGAACGTAATTTTTACCGATATAATGGTTAGCGTCGCTGACTACGAATCCATCGGTCCCTGGATCGAGACCCGGTGACGGCAGACGGCGCGCAGCAAAACCCACCTGTTCATCTTTTCACAGAATAAAGAAATTGGTTGGTAGGTACATGGGTACCCTCAGTAGCCTATTGGTTAAGACGCTGGGCTGCTGGTGGGGCGTGGTTCGGATTCCACGTTAAATTGTAGGTCTAAGGTGGAGTGACAAGTTTGACCTTCGTCAGAATGAACAATTCGGGTGGAAGCAAAACCAAGGTTATATATACAGAGAGAGAGAGAGAGAGAGAGAGAGAGAGAGAGAGAGAGAGAGAGAGAGAGAGAGGATCCCGGCAGAGGATCCCGTTATTAACTGCTCTCAATTCCTTCTTCAAATGCAATCATCTTGGTTTCGAGTCTTGAAGAACATTTCGTTCCAAAGCGAAGCAGACGTTATTGTAATTATATTACGTTACGTTATTACGTTATTATAATTTATTATTGAAGTGTTTTATAATTTATTAAGCAAATTATTAATTTATTAAATTATATTATTTTATAGAAATTAATAAAGAAAATACGTCAATAAATTTCTAAGTAGAATTATAAAATATGAATTATTTTTATATCAAATTAGAATATTGCACAGACAAAAATACTGGGTTGAATCAACCAAATTATTTTCCAACCAATCTAAATACTTAATTCAACCATTTAAGTTTGCTATCAGAAAACTAATTACATGTTTAGTGAAACGATTGCATAGAATTAAACAAGAAAGAAATCATCGCAAGATAAAAATCTCTGCTCGGGGAGACAGACGAACTCACGGACGGATGGAGGTACAGACGTTTGGACACACACACACACACACACACACACACATGTTTGGCTACACTACAAAACTGTAATATTTTTACACATTTTCACATATCTAAAATTTGGGTAATTTAATACTAATATTATTAATAATAATATTTAATTTAATATTAAGTGAATATAAACTTTAATATTAAGTAAATATTAAAACAAAGTAAGTATTAAAATTTGTTCTTTAGGATACAATGTGTATCCTAAAAATCGTCGCCATTCAGTAGAGAAGTCAAGAACACACACACACACACACACACACACACACACACACACAACTGTAAACAATACCTTCGCCTCGCTCTTTGTGCGGGCGGAGGTAATTAATCATTTGGATCGGTTAACCAATCCAAATGTATTTTGTTTGTTTAACCATGTATTCTGTTTGTTATAACCAACCATATTTTGTGTGTGATCCAAGCCTTTCATTGCCTTTGCCTTGGTTCCCCATTTTGCGGTGTAACGTAGAAAAATAGGTGATTGAAACAAACAAAGTGCATAATTAAATATTATCCAATAAATTGGTTAATTCATCAACCCCCGATGATTCGACGAACTATGCTAATTTTTCTGGTACCATAACACAATTAAATGGTTGAATTAACCACTTAATTTTTGGTTGGCAAATAATTGGTACTACGACCAAATATTTTAAACTTTGTATTATTAAATTAATTTCTTTCAACCTGTTGTGTCATATGGTAAACTCAAAAACTTTTTATTTGATTTAAACAAATTATTTGTTTAGAATTTAGACCAACAAATTACTGTGCTTTTAAAATTATGACTATGTTTTGTTAAAATTTAACTAAATAAATTATTTAAAAAAATAACTTTGGGTTAGGTTAAACGCATTTAAGATTGTATTTACTTTGAATTGACTTAATTTCATATGGCAAATTTGAAAATGATTCATGCCAAGGTTTTTTTTCCAAAATCCGGACCGTTCTTTATATCTAGAAAGTTACATTATTATTATGTGGTTTTGCGTTTTGAGTTAAAAAAAGTTATTCTTTTTTGGGAGAAATAAAAAATAAAAAAGTTACAGCAATTTTTATTTATAATATTTACATACAGTAAATCTCCAAGAATGGTCAAAAATAAACTTTGATCTTTGTGACGTTGACGCCACATAAATTCACATAAATACCTGTCAATTATTTCACGTTTGGTTCCCTACTGACACTTGTTTCTTTGCTTGGCCACATTCCACAATGATTCAACGTTTTGCGTATGTGCTCCAGTTTCGGGGTCAACAAAGTTTTGACTGTGATTCGCTGACTACGAATCCATCGGCACCGGGATCGAGACCCGGTGACGGCAGGCGGCGCGCAGCAAAACCCAGCTGTTCATCCTTCCACACAATAAAGAAACTGGTTGGTAGATAAATGGGTACCCTGAGTGGCCTAGTGGTTAAGACGCTGGGCTGCCGGTGGGGCGTGATTCGGATTCCACGTTAAACTGTAGGTCTAAGGTGGAGTGAAAAGCTTGACCTTCGTCAGAATAAACAATTCGGGCGGAAGCTAACCAAAGGTTACCAAGGGTATATATATATATATATATATATATATATATATATATATATATATATATATATATATACACACACACACACATACTGTATATATATATATATATATAATATATATATATATATACTGTATATATATATACTGTATGTATATTATATGTATATATATATATATATATATATAAATATATATATATTATATATATATATATATATATATATTATATAATAGTATATATATATATATATATATATATATATAATATATATTATAATACATGTATAATATATATTATATATATATATATATATATATATATATATATATATATAGGGTGATGCAAAATAACTTATCATTTCAAAAACTTGAAGACACCCTCTAATTTTATTTAATTTAGTGTAAAAACTGAACATGCAAAATTTCAGCACAATTGAAGACATTTTAGAGGTTGCTACCATCCATTGAAACATTTTGTATATGTTATTTTTCAGTTTGTATTTATTGTACATTTATTTATTTTGCAGATTTCATCAAAAATGGTAGTCAGCAACATATAGCAGTCATAACAGACTCTGAACCTCTTTCCGTAAACCTTCTCATCCCTTTCATTGCTATAGACGCCGTGGCCGAACATTCTAGAATCATTTCTTTGCTGTGACGTCACTGTGGCGGCCGCGTCAGTGTAAGTGCGGCGTCACTGACTCAGTATCTTTGCTGCCTTCGCTGAGAGTGGTTGTATAGCAGTTGCTGAGTTGCACTCATGGAGCGGCATACGCGTCACAAAACAGTTGTTTGGCTCATAGGACATCCTATAGAGTCCTTCAAAGAAACCCAGCTTCCATCTAAAAGGGAAACATTAGCATTGTTTATGAACTACAAGATCAATAAAAAGCAACAGGTGAAAACAGCGGCTTTGTTGACTGCTAGAGATGTTATGGATGTGTGGGAAAAGGCACGCATCCCAACAGTGTTGAAATGTCATGTCGTGGAGAGAGTAAAGAAACTTTTCAACGAGTGGGAGAAACTAAAGAAGAACAGAAATAATAAGAAGAAGCAATCACCTGCACTACTTCAAAAACAAGAGAGCTGGCAAAATGACTTGCAAGATCTGTTTGACATTGCACATGCAAGTGCTCTTGACATGATAAAGATAGATGAAGATCGTGAGTTTTTGATGCTGCAAACGACAAAAAGGAAGAAAAGGCAAAATGTCTGGAGTGGATAAAGTTTTTTCACAAATGGAAGAGATTGCTAGAGAAAAGGAAACATTGCTTGAAAAGAAAAGAAAGAGGGAAACAGCCGTTTTCGAAGCAGCAGTGCTCTCAAGTTCAAGTCCTTCAAGTTTGAATGAAGATAGTTCAAAATCAGAAGAAGAATTTGTTGCTGACCCTCAGCAGCCATCAACTTCGAGACAAAGTAGATCAAAGTCTAAGAGTGCAAAGCTTATGGATTCTTCAATGCTTGTATCTCTTGATGCTGCAAAAGTAAGTGATAGAGCTGCTTCGGAAATCTTGATCCCAACAATCAATGCTCTTGGGCAAAACCCTGAAGAATACAGTGTTAGCTATTCATCGATACGGAGAGCAAGACAAAGGAACCGCAAGACAATGGCAGAAAATTTGAAGCAGGATTTCGAAACAAATTGCCCTCTCCAAATACATTGGGACGGCAAACTACTGGAAGATATTACTGGTCATGAAAATGTTGATCGACTGCCAGTTCTAATTTCCGGCCAAGGAGTTGATCAGCTTCTTGGTATTCCCAAACTTGCCAGAGGAACTGGTCAAAACATTGCAGATGCTGTCCATCAGTTAGTATTGGAGTGGAATATATCTGACCAAGTGAAGGGCATGTGTTTTGACACCACTGCCTCCAACACAGGTTCTAAGAGTGGTGCTTGTATGTTACTAGAGCAAAGATTGGATAAAGATATGCTGTGGCTGGCTTGCCGACATCATATTTTCGAAATAGTGTTAGAAGCTGCAGTTTCTGTCTCCTTGCCATCTTCTAGTGGCCCTGACATACAACTGTTTAAGAGATTCAAAGCAAAGTGGGTGGAAATTGACAAGAACAATTACCAAACAGCAACAGATGACCCTAACATTGCAGAGAAAATCTCAGATGCTGAAGAACTCATTCAATTTGCTCAAGCTCAGCTTGATGAACAGCAGCCTCGTGATGACTACAAGGAATTGCTCGAGCTAACGCTCATTTTCATCGGTAGTGCCCCCAAGTCAGGAATCAGCTTTAAAGCACCCGGAGCTTATCACAGAGCACGATGGATGGGCAAGCTAATTTACTGCATTAAAATTTGGATGTTTAAATCTCAGTTTAAACTAACTGAGAGAGAGGAAAAAGGACTGAGAGATGTTTGCTGCTTTTCAGCTGCGATATACATCAGATCGTGGTACCTGGCACCCATACCCTCATGCGCCCCCCGTTCAGATTTGCATTTTGTGCAAAGTCTGCAGCTCTACAAGCAAAAGGATGACAAAATTGCAAGTGCTGCACTCAATAAGTTTTTGAGACATTTGTGGTACCTCTCTGAGGAGCTTGTGGCGCTTGCATTTTTTTGATTCAGCTGTTTCGCATGAGACAAAAAACAAAATGAAGCATGCTCTGCAAAAACCAGTTGACTCAAAACCGAGCAAACGAGCATCAATAAATCCTGAATCAGCTGGGCAGAAACAACTGCAGGATTTCGTTACTGCGAACACAAAAAGATTCTTTGAAATCCTAGAGGTGCCTTGCACTTTTCTTGAAAAAGATGCTGAAGAATGGAATGATGATGAAAGTTATGAGAATGCAAGAGATATCGCATATGGACTCAAAGTGGTAAACGACATTGCGGAAAGAGGTGTACGACTGATGGAGGAATACAACAAAACTGATAACCAATGATGAAGAGCAGAAACAATACCTTCTTCAAATTGTTAAAAGTTACAGGTCGTCACTCTCAAACAAAAAACAAGAAAACATTACTCTTGCTTCACAAAAAACGAAAATAAACATACATAAGTGGTTATGATATGCCTACTGGGAAACTTCACATAAAAAAAAGTTAACGCGCTATACGCTGTACCTCAGAGGGTGGTGCGGAAATCAGCGTGCCTATTATTTACTATTTTATGAGCTCACTACGTACTATAGTCTAGAATGTCATCGTTTTTTTCAAACTAGGTTAACTAGGTACATATCAAACCGGCTCCGGCGAAAATATCAACAAAACAATATTTTTGAGCACAAACTGATATACATTTATTTTAAAGCTTGGTAGCAACCTCTAATTTTCTCTTTTTCAACCCCAAATTTTGAATACAATGCTTTCTTAGGAATATGAATAAAATAGGAGGGTGTCTCCCTGAAAATTGAAAAAAAAAAAATTTGACCCCTTTTTGCATCACCCTAATATATATATATATCAGGGCGTCCCAAAAAATGTATACACACTTTAACAGCTGATAGCTCAATTGATGTTTCTTTCTTTCCAAGTTAAACCCATTAGAATTAATAATGGCAGTCAGACTAAGCTTTGAACAAAGGAAATTCATTCTAAAATGCTACTGGAAGTGTGAAAACGCAGTTGAAGTGCAAAGACAGTTTAGGAGGGAGTTTCAAACAGATCCACCAACGCGACTTACCATCACTCGAATTAGAGATAAGTTTGAAGCCGATGGAACTGTTCAGAATGTCCACAAGAAGCGTTCCGGAAGACCACGGACATCGACAAGCCCCACAAAGCAAGAAAGAGTACTGGAAACGTATCACCAAAGTCCAAGAAAATCTGTGCGGCAAGCGAGTCGTGAGGTAGGAATTTCAGAATCGTCTGTCCAACGCATTTTGAAGCGCTGTCAATGGAAAAGTTACATTCCAAGATTAGTCCATGCTATTAATGAAGATGATCCGGACCGAAGAGTGGAGTATTGCGAGTGGTACTTGGCACGATGTGGATGTGGATTGGACGAAGGGGTTTCGTAGAATACCCTCCGCGTTCACCAGACCTCACACCACTAGACTTTTTTTATGGGGATACTTAAAAGACAAAGTCTACGCTATAAAACCTGCAACAGTCGCTGAATTGAGAGCAGCCATTGAACGAGAATGCACACAAATACCAAACGAAATGTTTCGTGATGTTTGCGATTCCATTGCTTCGCGTTATCAGCAGTGCCTGGACCAGAACGGACGTCAGTTTGAAAACAGGCGTTGACAAAACAATTAAATAATGTCTGTAGATTCTATTACATTTTGAAAATGAAATGTATTTTAATAAACACTGCCTTTATAATTATTTAAAGTGCGTATACATTTTTTTGGGACGCCCTGTATATATAATATATATATATATATATATATATATATATATATATATTCAGAAATGTTACATAATAAGAGCATCAATGTTTGAGAAAATTCTTAACTATGATTTGACACCATCTATGCTGCAGAGCTGGGCACTTGCGGCATATTTTGCGGTACTGCGGTACTGCGGTACTACCGTACTACCAAACCGGTACCAAACCGGTACGCGGAAATTTGAATGCGGTAGCGGTACTGCGGTACTTTCAGCGATCCTTTGCGGTACTGCGTTATGCGGTTCCGGTTTGCGGTTTGCGGTAGTACCGCAGTACCGCAGTACCGCAAAATATGCCGCAAGTGCCCAGCTCTGCTATGCTGTAAATATTGAACTTAGCCATATTCGTTTGAACTTCACAAATTCTCATAAATTTTTCGCTAAAGCAAAAGCGATCAATAATATGATCGGTCCATATTTTCACGTCATATCGGAATTGAATAAAGTTATAATTTTTTTCCGATTCTATTTTGTCAAGTTAATTTTCATTAATTGGAGTACATTGATTAAAAAATGGAATTTAAATTTTCAGTAATTTTTGTTCAGAAAATGTAAAAAACTGATTCGGAATTTGCGATAAATTTTACATTAGGACGTAAAATAAATTAAAATTTGATTATTTTTACCAGTTTTTAATTCGAAGGTGAACTAAATTAAATTTGGCATTATTTTACCAATTTTAAAATAAAGGGTTAAAAACTATGGTCTTATCCTCTTAATTCTATAAGGAGGACCCTTTTATATTTTAATCTATCTTGATCTAAGAGAAAACACTTTTTTTTTAATCTATTTTATCTTCCAGTTACATTTTGTCTCCAATTCCATTACTGGAATTTAGATATTCTTTTCAATTCCATTTTTTTTTATCACTTTAATGCCATTTTAGTGCCAGGTCTTTGATATTCATTCTATGTAACTCTGTTCACCTTTTAAAATGGACATACAGATCACTCTAATTTGCTATTACACAAGTCCCTACTTTGAATATGAAGATACGCTCTAAAATTAAATGAGTGTCAATTAAGTTAAGATCTGTATTTGAATAGTTATTAATATATATCCTTTTTCATAGATATTTAATGAAATGTCCTCCATTTTAACAAGTGTTTTCTCTCTCTCTCTCTCTCCTCTCTCTCTCTCTCTCTCTCTCTCTCTCTCATACCATTCTTTATTGCTTCCAATTTCCCTTTCATTATAGGCACGCAAATAATTTTGTCCGAGTGTCTTCGATTTCAGGAGCGCTCAAATACTTCATACCGCGCATCCCGCTCTGTTACGAACACCGTCTTCTTTCGAGCGAAGTGAAGACACTGAAGTCAGGGGTTGGACTCCCGATGGGGAGCATTCATTTGGCCTGAGCGTTGTGCCAGTTTCTTGCTTTTCTCACTGATTATTTATTATTAGGTTTTCGTGAAAGAGGTTTGTACAGAGTGGCCACAAAGTCCCTTTGCAGTGAAATTACAGCATATCTGTACGTTACCCTTGTTTTTCATGCAGAGGGACTTTGTGGCCACCCTGTATAACATAGATAGAGGTTCATTGAATTCAACCACCAACTATTGTTATTCCAGTAAATGTCCTGGTTTTGTTTTTCCACCTGCCTCGATATTATTGACCTCATTACCTCATTGACCTCATTACCTCATCGTAATTGACCTCGTTACTTCATTGTAATAGAGGACTTCGCCGTAGGCTTACAATTTCATTCTTTCTAATAGGTTAATAAATAAGTCTGAAGAGTTTATTATTATAGAAATTTGCAAGTGACCTGGTTCCTGTAATAATTCTATACACCAGAGAGTGAGAGAGAGAGAGAGAGAGAGAGAGAGAGAGAGAGAGAGAGAGAGAGAGAGAGAGAGAGAGAGAGAGAGAGAGAAACCATTACGATAAAAAAAGTGAAAAGCTTTATACATCGTCACAATGAAAATTCAAAGAACAAAAATTCACAAAAGCTATTTCTAAATTTAGTCCTGATTTATTAATGATTTCATCACTTCTCTGATTTCCTTCAGAACTTAATTTCCAGTCTGTTACGGCAAAACAAGTCATAAAGGAAACTGGAACAAACAATAAACAAAAAATCAACATTAAATCCATTTTAGAATTTTCACTTGAAGAGGCTTTTAGAAATTGAAGTCAAATACTGAATTAATTTTTTATTTTTATTTTTTTGTTATTATCAGTCTGTGTCGCATTTATCAAAATTTATTTCATAGATAATCTATAATCGATACAGGAATAAAAAATGACGAATCATCTCAACTCTTATAAACCCAGAATAACGATATACTAAAGGTGACGCATACTCAGAGGTCCACGTCGACGATGATAGTCCAAAACCTGGTAAATATTAAAACCTCAGTTTTAAAGGATGAAAAGACTGACTTGTTTATAATGTTTGAAATCTAATTGGTATCGAGATTTTCGACATTTGATCGAATTGACATTCTATTGAAAAGTATAATGTAGGTTAGATTAAGTTAGGTTAGGTTAACATAAATTGGGTTAGCATAAATTAGGTTAAGATGAGTTAGGTTAAGTTGGTCTTTAAGAATGTCGATGTTATGGTCTTGTTGATTTGATGGGTAAGGGAGAATGGGGTATAAGGAGGGTACTTAGTGCTAAATTGTTTGCAAGTCCTATGTTCCTGCCTCAAACAATTTGACAATTTTGCTCACACAAGCTTTATCGTATCGTATCGTATCATTGATTGTTCATTATTAACTGGTGTGCGAATCTATTTTTCCTACAGGAGGGAGACATTATAATCTTAATTAAACAAAAATTAATATTCTTAACTAGGCATTACTACACTCGCATCACCCCCTTGAAAATAAGTTTTTCATTAGGAAAACTTATTAATATCGTTTAACAAATTTAATAAATTTATTCAACAAATTTATATATATATAATATATATATATATATATATATATTTTTTTTTTTTAACAAATTCAAAGTTGATAGACAAGAAATAATTAGAATGACAAATTCCACACATATATTTTGTATCATATTATAAAAATCGAAAACTATAATTTTCACATTTGCATAAAATAACATTTCACACTAATAATTAAATTACAACCTGTACTAATCTACACATGGCAAAAAAAAATAACGAAAATTTTCTTACATTGGTTACGCAAATTTCAAGTTCACAATCTATTCCAGCGATTTCTCATCAAAGATCGCTTTACATTTGAAACAATTATTTGTATAGTTACACAGTTACTATCAGGGCAACATAGAAAAAATATAAGAAAACGTTTACATAAAATATTGACCAAGAGCGCACATACTATTTCACGAAAAACACAACACATATGGGCAATAATCGCACCCTTTCACTTATAATTTCATTACATAATAATCAGTACATTCATTTGCTGGACGTTGTTTAGATCACAATCCGCACGCTGACAACGGACTTCTTCAATTTTCAATCGCAGCTCTCCTGCTCACTTCGCTAGAATGCAAGGGATTGCTCCAATCAACATGCAACAGGGCAGCACGCTATAATGGTTCCGCTCTCTCTCCAAATGGCGAAAAAAAAAAAAACAAGAGAGACGTCCAATTCTAAAAGGATCAGGGGGGGAGATATACTGAAAGCGGGACCACGCGCTGGAATTGGACGGAATTTGCAATTCTAGAAGTCGATGAAGAAACTCGCCTTGTCTCATCTCCACTTTTGTCGGTGAACGCTGCTCTTGCTACGTCCGGCTGAAAGACTCTTCCACTGGCAACAATCAAACGATCACTCTGCCGTAGGCCGTTTCCCAACGAACCTACTGTATGTCTGTATGGACAGTACAGTCGTAAACACCCGTTCAAGCTCTCGTGGCTTGCCTACCGCGTGCTACGACACATATTTAGCGAAGCATTCGAGCAGCGTGACCAGCTACTGCCCGAAAAATACTAGTAGACCATCTTCGATCGAAACTTTCGTGTGCCAAGACCCTGCACACGTAAATTTCTCTTCTCTTCTCTTCCGAAACTGTCCTGCGCCAAGTCCCTGCGCATTCGGTTCCTCTCTTCTATCTCTTCTCTTCCGAAACCATCCTGCGCCAAGTCCCTGCGCAGTTGGTTTCTCTTCTCTCTCTTCATTGGTGATCGATCACCTATCCGGTCGACTAAACTCAATGGATGGAACTCGGATTCAACTTGGTTGCCTCCAAACCGAGCCTTTTGAAATTTTGAAAAAAAAGTTTATTCGAAACGTGTTTCTGTACTGCTTATCATTTATTTAATATTTAATTTACCGAATTTTCTCGACAGTTCACTTCGAAACAATAACTACACATTTGCTCTGGCCAAATTCACGGAAAAAAAATTACACATCTCAAAATTTCGCAAAAATTTAATCACATCTAGCTACCAATAAGGTCACTTGTGGCGGTTACAGCGGAGAAGATAAAAAGGTCATAAAACGTACGAAACAAAATTGTACAGTATAAATATAAAAGCGCCCATACATAGTAACTGTTAGTATAATTTAAGAACTATTATTGTTCAAACTACCGTCAGAAATCACATCGATACTTTTAAATACAAAAGACAACAATGAACCCCAGAAACTTCATGTCATCAATTCTCTGACAATCATGAACCCTCTTGCCCTTTGAGGAGGAGCACACGAAGACGCCACAAAAACGTTACTGGCTATCTAGAAGGCTCCATTTCCGAGGGAACACTCGAGCCAATGTTTCAAATGCATTAGTTAACCCCGACTGAAGGTTTAAACAATAATAATTTTCTAAAACAGTTATTAAAAAGTAAAAAAAATTTAAATATTACTACCAAAAATTATTTTAATACAGTAATTCCAACTTGAAACTCTAAATTTCATGAATCCAACTCGTAATTCACAATTTACATCTGAGACACAACTCTCTCCTTCAACAGAAACCCCAGTATGGCTTGCAAATCACAAAAATCCCAGTAATTTATAGTTTCCAAGTGAAACTACAAATTTGCATAGTTATACTAAATAAAAATAGATAATATGCACTCAAAAATACACGCAACCTACTGTAAACAAAAACAAAACATTGCATAATTGAGAGTGGTCGCTTTGTTTGTAAGCGAACCTCTATACAAATATCCCTAACCGAATGAAACTGCATTATATCCTGACATAATTTTGTAATTTTTTCTATGCAAACGCTCGAACTAAACAAAAAAGGACATTTTTCATTTCTAATACCCAAATTAAAATATCAAATCAAAACATCCTTTTTAGAATACAATCTAAATTCCAAATAAAAATTTAACCATTTTCATTGAACTGGAAGAAAGAAATAAAAAATCGGCCTACCTATAAAAATAAAATTAAATGAATCTATAAAACGTAAAGAAACAATATATGAAAAGAATTTTCTACACAAATTTTTGTAATTAAAAAAAAATTATAATATCCAAATTTTGTAAAATATGTATACCTTAACTCACATAGGTCCCCAAAATAAAAATAAAATTTACTGCCGCACTTTTAGACCTATAATTAATAAATTCAATGTTACGCGTGGAAAGCACAATTTGGAATTTAATGCATAACATTTGTGTTTATTAAAGAAAAATCCTATGATTATTTATGTTAAACCAATTAAAATTTTGTTAAATAACTAAGAATTTACTACTCAATAGACATATACCGTAGTAACGGTTAATCTCCGAACAATATTTAACGATAGGCCTACAAGAAATCCTTCTTTAGTACAATACAATAGCCATTTTACAAATATGTCGGAATTGTCGTGAATTGGAAAAAAACGAAAGGGAAAAAGGAACGGAGAGGAAAAAAAATATAGATAATCAGCCTACCTACCAAATTTTTGAGTATATAATATATATAATTATATATATAACTAATAGTACGTTAAGTTTAATGTAAGTATTTAATTAATGAGTATATAAAAAAAATCCAAAAAGTATTTATCGAAAATTTCACAACACATTTCTCTATTTCATTTAAACGAATTTAGCTTATTTTGAAGTCTAACAATCCTATACGGCCAAGCCTATAAAAAAAGGAAATTTTCATTTCTAATACCCAAATTAAATATCAAATCAAAACATCCTTTTTTAGAATACAATCTAAATTCCAATAAAAATTTAACCATTTTCATTGAACTGGAAGAAAGAAATAAAAAAATCGGCCTACCTATAAAAATAAATTAAATGAATCTATAAAACGTAAAGCCATATATGAAAAGAATTTTCTACACAAATTTTTGTAATTAAAAAAAAATTATATATCCAAATTTTGTAAAATATGTATACCTTAACTCACATAGGTCCCCAAAATAAAAATAAAATTTACTGCCGCACTTTTAGACCTATAATTAATAAATTCAATCTTACGCGTGGAAAGCACAATTTAGAATTTAATGCATAACATTTGGGCTTATTAAGAAAATCCTATGATTATTTATGTTAAACCAATTAAATTTTTGTTAATACTAAGAATTTACTACTCAATAGACATATACCGTAGTAACGGTTAATCTCCGAACAATTTAACCGATAGGCCTACAAGAAATCCTTCTTAGTACAATACAATAGCCATTTTACAAAATATGTCGGAATTGTCGTGAAATTGA
Organism: Bathynomus jamesi; assembly: GCA_023014485.1. NCBI lineage: Eukaryota > Metazoa > Arthropoda > Malacostraca > Isopoda > Cirolanidae > Bathynomus > Bathynomus jamesi. The sequence continues at coordinate 106,320 of JAJOZX010008520.1, forward strand.
ACGAAAGGAACGGAGAGGAAAAAAAATAATAATCAGCCTACCTACCAAATTTATGAGTATATAAATATTATATAATTATATATATAACTAATATATACGTATAAGTTAATAAGTAAGTATATAATTAATGAGTATATAAAAAAAAAATCCAAAAAATATTTATCGAAAATTTCACAAACAATTTCTCTATTTCAGTTAAAACGAATTAGCTTATTTTGAGTCTAACAATCCTATACGGCCAGCCTATACTCGACAATTTATTATGTTTAAGATTATTTTTCGACTGTCCCTTAAATAACGTAATCCTATTTTAGCGCGAAGCGAAGCGAAGCGAAGCAAAAGCCCGTAAACCTACATAAACAATAATATAAGCCTATCCTTATAATTTATATACAATCAATCGAAATATAATAAAAAATCTACTAATGAGCCCAGAAAATTTTACATGTTCATGAAATGTCTTACAATACTATATATGTATACATACCTAGAAATGCGTACAAATTTTCGCTGAAACATTTTGAAAGAAACCGTATAAAATGTGCACTGTATTTAAACTAACATAATTACTTACGTACAAATTCAGTAAAATTTATTTATTAATCGTTATTCTTATTATTATTATTATTATTATATTTCTAATTCCAAAAGTTTTAAACACAAAAAAGACACAAACGTAGGTAGGTTTTAGGACAGGAGAAAAGGTGAACGAAATGAAGTGAAAAGAATTGAGTCTCGGCAGCGACGAACGATTTAAAATATACCTCTCCGACGGGCTGAACGAAAGCTAACGATTCGGAACAAACGACTCTGAAATTTACTGCTACTCAATGTTTTGACTCCAGCGGAAACCGACTCTGTACGACTAAAATAAGTTTTGAGTCTCTAGACTCAATCTCAAACAAAAAATTTTTGACGCGCGAACTTTTTGAAGCGACGCGACTCAGAATAATTTGAATGTAAGGGGCGCCATTTGAATATCTACTAATTTTCTTTATACGGAGAACGTGAAAACGATCGTGATTAGTCGAAAGAACACACCAAATTTTGAATTCCTATTATCAGAAACGAAAAAATAATGCATAAGCCTAACGGAATGCATGGGTTCGTATTATAAATTGATAACAATTTAATAAGGTTAGCTGCCACCAATATAGTGAACACGCTTTATTATTTTACTTTCTTCATTATTTACTCTTCCATCGCTCTTCATTTCATTTATCGCTTGCTTTCTCTACACTTGTTTTCACTGTACCGTCTAACTTCATGGTAGCCACGCCGAGACTATGAAAGCAGTTACAAAACAAAGGGGGGGTTCATTAACACTCTTTTAACACTTGTTAATATTTTATTTACTTCCGAAAATGGTTTAAGTAATTTAGGGGGATGCGAGTACGGAATTTTACTATAACATTTTACGTCGGAGAGGGGCACAAACAATTAATTAAATTTTACGTTACATGGCGCCAACCTCACGCTTAACGCGCCGCCAAAAGACTGACTCCCTTGGGGGTAGCCCGCTTTGTCGGCCTCCGTTCAGGACTGCCAACTCTTCCCACCTTAAACAATTTCAAACAATTTCACAATTATTAGTAAATGATTTATATTAAACATTATAATCTTAATTAAACAAAAATTAATATTCTTAACTAGGCATTACTACACCTAATTGGTAGCGTAAAACGGGGTACATGCGTACAATTGTAGTTAAAACAGGTGTTTGCAGAAAAAAAATGCTTTGTATATTTTATTTCAAACTAAATACCACTACAATGTCAAAAAACTTTAATAGACCCACATAAAAGTAACAGGTGCTATAGTTAATGAGGCCAGCAAGCTACTCGCAAATTTTACGAAGAATTATATCACAGCATTCCTCCAAACATGATATATTTTCTACTACTACACAAAAACGTCTGAAATAAAGTGAAACTTCAAAAACCTAAATTTGAGGTAAGTGGCAAGTCTTGCAAGGGTTCTGATATATTACTATTGATACATATAATTTTTGGAGCAATTTTAAATCTATTTTGTATTTTATCTATTTAAATTTTGTCTTTTACTGGTACAGTATATAGACGAAATACTCTCCCTTCTATATCATTAATAACATCAGCAACCGAGTAAAAATGCAAATTGAAATTCATCATTTAAGATAAAATCTAAAATAATAATATTTTTTTAAAAGTTATTCCTCGAATTTTGGAAGAATATTTTTGGAGGGGAAAAAGAAAATTGGATGTCCGATTTAAAGTGTGATTTCAAGTGCGAAAAATATTCCTTAAAAAAAAAAAAGGCGTGAAATATATTAACATTTATTATTCATATGAGTCTGTTAACAATAACTGAAATTTTATATATATATATATACATAAGTAAACTCTTTTGCGGTATTTAAAGAAATGGAGAAAGCAAATTTGAGTGTTACAAAAAAGGAGGAGATAATGGGGAAACAAGAGTTCGGATATGTCCCCATAAAAATTCGGGCTTGATGAGAGAGAAGAGGAAATAACGAATAACAGTATAATAACGAATAACAATATAATACGGAATGAAGAAATAGATGAAAGAAAAGAGATAAGTAAAAGTTGAGATGTAGTAAAACTGCCCAACGAGCAAAATGATAAAAAGATAAAAACTTAAAACGTAGGAAATAAACTATCAAAGAAAAATAATGATAATATCAAAATTAAGAACATAGAAAATAATCAGATAACAAGAAGTAGAAGCGTAGAAAATACCGTCTGTAAATACTATGCAAAAAGGTACTGCAGTTATCGAGATGGACAATGGATCTATGCACATCCCACATTATGTAACACACATTACACAAGAGGATACTGCAAATTTGAAAAAAGTGCAAGTTCCACTATCTTACTGTCTGCAACACCTATGCAACATATGGGAGGTGCAAATAGGGACAAAAATGCAGTTACCACCACCCTCAAAGGAACCCGACAGATGAGCAGACGAAACCAGCAACAAAGACGGCTACCAATTTTATAGATGGAACCCACACAATTCAACTATTGAATACCATCCAACAAATACAAAGCCAACTGACAAATACAGGGATCCGAGAGGCGTACAGAATGCATACAGAAAGACATTACATGCGATATCGGGACAACGGTTATCGAAACAGATAAAAAGAGGAAAATTCTCGGAGGATAACAAGGCAACGAAACCGGCACCACCATTGGAAAACGAATCGGAAACGCAAGTATGTAAAAACGAAAGGGAAAAAATAAAAATAATCCTAGCCAATATTCAGGGCCTTAAATCAAACCATTCCCCGGACAAAATTTTATACCTGAAAGGACTCATTCAAAAAACCGGAGCAGATTTTGTATGTCTCACGAAAACTAATCTAAAGAACTGGCAGGCGAACTGTGAAAACTGTGAGTTCTGTACTGACAAAAAAGAAATACAAATTAACAACTATAACATCTTCCGAGCCGACAGACCAGCGAGACGTAAAGGAGGATGTGCTATTTACACACGCGAAAGGCATATGGCAGAAATGACTATAAGTACCTCAAACAGCTACGTAGAATGTGTAGCAGCAAAAGTTGAAAAATTAAATTTGGTACTAATTGTAATGTACAGACCCCCGAACACGTCAACCTCAAAATTCTAAGATTTCATTACAGAGGTAAGAAACTGGGTAAAAGATCTATTCTACACTCTCCAACCCCAAATATTTTTCTCTGTGGTGATTTTAACTTTCCATTCATGAAATATAAAAGGATAGGAAAAAAACATATGTATACACCAGGACAAGGGAGGCACACGGGAAAACCAGGAGCAGGTAAAGATGCTACTAGCTCAAGCTGATGAATTTATGTTAACACGAGAAATAACAGAAAACAAGATGAAACAACTGCCTAGATTTGGTATTCACAAACAACAACAACCTAATTGATAATGTAGATATATCCCCAACTATAATATCGGATCACAATATTGTTGAAATAACAACTAATATAAAAGCACCAGGAAAGGAAAGAACACGAACAACAGAAAGAAGCAAACTCGAAATTTTTAATTTTCACTCCAAAGCTATAAACTGGGAAGGTGTTGCATCCAGCATGGAAGTAATAGATTGGAAAACCATCTTCGGGCCAAGACAACGAAAGAGATGCTAGTAACCTTAGAGGAGAAGACGCTGGAAATTGTGGAAAGATATGTCCCAAAAATACAACAAAGAAGAAAGAGAAGCAGATTCGAGAGACAAAAGCGATCATTGTTCTGAAAGAGAAAAAGAGTGACTGCAAAATTAAGTAACTATAAAGATAACAACATCAGAAAAATATTAAATGACAAACTACTGCAGAGTATCGATTGCGTCATAGGGGAACTAATTGAGAAGCATACAGAAAAAGAAGAAGGCGACGCTATAGAAACGATAAAGGCTAACTCAAAGTACGTCTATAATTTGGAAAACGGAAGCCGAAAAACCATGCGACTATGGGGCTTTAAAAACGAAGACAGTGCTTTATGTGATAATCTAACAGAAGTATTTGAAATATTAAGAGCTCAGTACGAATCATCTTTCAATATCCCAAAAACTGACAAACTGATATGCGATAGAAACGCGTTGTTTGAAGAACTACAAGGGGAAAGTATAACGGACTTCGACTTTACGACAGATGATATTACACAAGCCATAGGGAACTAAAAGCACACATCAGCGGCAGGACCGGACAAATGGAATGCCACACTGATCAAAAACTGTAAGAATGCTATCGCTGAGCACCTATATTGAATATGGAGACGATCACTAGACACGGGAGAAATACAGGGCATCCTGAAGAGCGCGAACATAGTCCCAATATATAAAGGAGGAGATCGATCCGAGGCCACAAACTATAGGCCAGTGTCGCTTACATCTCATCTCACTAAAATATTTGAAAGCATAAAAGAAAATCTGACTTTTTGGAAACTCAGAAAAAATTAAATGATAACCAACATGGGTTTCGGTCGGGCAGATCATGCCTCTCACAACTAATGGAACACTACAACAACATTATTGATGCACTTAAAAGTAATGAAAACAAGTGTTCGACAAGTGTGATCATGGAATCATAATACATAACTTGAAATATATGTGAATAACAGGAAAAGTAGGGAAATGGATATATAATTTCCTTAGTGAGCGGCGGCAAGTCGTTACAGTACAAGGAATATCTTCATCAGAATCAGAGGTCCTCAACTCAGTACCACAAGGAACAGTATTAGCTCCACTACTCTTCATAATCATGCTAACTGACATAGATGAGGACATTACCAGAGACAGCACAGTAACATCCTTTGCCGATGACACATAGATCAGTAGAAAAATAAGAAACCCAGAAGATATAGGACCTCTACAAACCGACATGAACAGCATCTACAAGTGGATGGAAGACAACAATATGAAGTTTAACACTGAGAAATTTCAGCCGTTACGGTACGGAAAAAGAGAAGCCCTAAAATCCATGGAATATTATACCCCAAATGGACAGGAAATTCAGAGCAATTCTAAAGCAAAAGATTTAGTGGTTGTAATGACTGATGATGCGAAATTTGAAACACAAAATAAGATAGCAGTAAAAAGAGAAAAGAGAATAACTGGGCAGATACTGAGAACCTTTAAACGAAGGGATAGGAATATAATGATTTTTCTACTGAAAACACTGATCTTATCCAAATTGGAATCCTGCTCGGTCCTAACATCCTCATATAAAAAAGAAGACATTAGACAGCTAGAAGGGATTCAGAGAAGCTTCACAGCCAAGATCAATGGGTGCAAAGAACTAAATTCTGGGAAAGGTTACGCGAATTAAACCTATATTCACTGGAAAGGAGAAGAGAGAGATACACCATTATTTACACTTGGAAAATAATGGAGAAACTAGTCCTTAATCTTACTCTAAACCCTGTAACTCCACAAACAACGGTGGAAAGTAGAAAAGGAAGACAGTGTCGTGTTCCCAAATTAAAGGCTAGACAGGGAACATCTTTAACCCTGAAAGAAAATAGTTTTGTTGTGAGAGGACCAAAACTGTTTAATCAGCTGCCCAAAGACCTAAGGAACATGAGTGGTGTTGCGGTGGACATCTTCAAAAGAAGATTAGACGCCTGGCTCAGAACAATCCCCGATGAGCCGGGCGTACCTGGCTATGTGAGGTGGAGAGTACAAGAAACCAACTTACTATTTCACCAGGCCAACTCGAGAGGAGGGGCGACGAGCTTGACCTTCGTGAAATGAGGAATTATCGCACAGACTATTTGAAAGGTTGAAAGGTATATATATATATATATATATATATATATATACACACACACACGCAAGAATATGACCTAAATAAAAGGGACCAATGCTTACTTGTAATCACAGAAACGATGGCCTTGCTATTCATGTAATTTCTCTGAATGTATAACATTTTCCTACGAATACATCGGCCAAAGATGAATTACTTTTATTATACATATATCTATATATATATATACATTATAACATCAAACACGCAGTATAATTAACGTAAAGAACGACGCTTTGTATAGGAGAATTATCCGCGCAAGATGAGAGCGAAAGAACGAAACAAATGAAAAAATGAGGAATTACGGCATTTGTTTGGGTGAGGCCTGTGGTGTAGTGGTTATCATATCTGACCGGCAATCGGAAGATCCCGGGTTCGATTCCCGGGTGGGCACCTCATTATTTCATTTGTTTCGTTCTTTCGCTCTCATCTTGCGCGGATAATTCTCCTATACAAAGCGTCGTTCTTTACGTTGATATATATATATATCTATGAGTTGCTTAATGGTAAGTAAATATATTAAAATTAAATTGTAGTAACCCCTAAATTAAAAACGAAAAGAAGGTGGGAGTTTATAGCTTGGAGAAATGAAAATAATGGTAATTTATAGGGTCTGCGCTGAAACATTTTGAGAGTGGCCTTACAAATTTTCCCTTTTGCTGTAGGTGTTACAGAAGACAATAAATTTGGGAACCCCTCCTATACGGCACATTGAACAGAAGAGGTTAGTAGAGGTTAATAGTTTACCTGTTCAACTGAGTTACCTTCCTGGCTGCCCACGTCGCAACACCACTTCCCATTCGATAAGCGAAGTTAAGAGACTTTTGAGCTGTTTACTATAGTAGTTAGATGGATGATCCTCCGTTCAGATGATGTAGAGACCCGTGGTCCGAATCCCACGTAAAACCGGAATACCTCAAACCTCTTTTACGTGACTTTTGACATGAAGAATGCGGTTACGCAACATAATATATAAACAACTGTTTCGGTGAAACATTTGCACGCCCGAATTCACTCATTTGGAAGGGTATTGTACGAGCGATTAAGAATTTAGAAAGTTGGATATTCTAAAGTAGGCGTGGCCCATTGTATCCCGACTTTTTCAGCCAACTGTACGTTTGATGTATATACGCTTTCATCATGCGAGAAAACACTCTGTACTTGAGTTCATGATGCATGATAGGATTGCATGCATTCGTGAATTCAGTTCTGGGCTACGATTTTCCTTGGCATTGTTTGAATACAATTCGGAAACTTGGATGAATTTTGTTTAAATACAGTTTAAATTAACTCATGCAAATTTTACTGCAAAAAACTGTTTTATATATATATATATATATATATATATATATATATTATATATATATATATATATATATATATATATATATATATATATATATATACAGAACGGCGTAGCGAGAAATTTCTAATGAGTGGGTTACACATGAAATATTATTCCACAAATTTTGTGATACTTGTTAAATTTGTTATACTTCTAGGGTCCTTGAGGGGTTTTAACCCCCAAACCCCCCTCTCGTGGTTACGCCAATACATATATATATATATATATATATATATATATATTGTTGAGTGTATAAACTGACGTTGCTAACAATTACTCTTATAAAAATTTATGAAAATTACAGAGAATCACTGATAATTATAATTGGTGAATCCTTACGATTTGTTATAAAAAAGTTGCCTCGCAATCTTCTCACACGCATCTGTTAAAACTGTAATAACAATCTTTCTCGAGACTTAAAAGTTTTCAATCTTTATTTTAAATTACGCAGATGAAAAGGAGTTACATGGAGTGGTTGAACATGCTGTAAGATTAAATTTTATAGCTATAGTTTGCTGTATGAGCGCTACTGTAAAATTATTAGTCTTGCAAATATCTGAGTGAGAAGTGGCAGTTTCTTTCCAGAGAGAGAGAGAGAGAGAGAGAGAGAGAGAGAGAGAGAGAGAGAGAGAGAGAGAGAGAGAGAGAGAGATGTCTATAGGAATTTATGCTGTAAGGAAAATTCTTCTCAGAATTAGGTTCTGAATTGAAGACCGCATAGACACTATCCGGGAACTTACTGGCTCTTATTTTGACCCCGTATACCCAAAAAAACTATACCAGAAAAGGGAATCCATACAGTCAATGTTGGGAATACTTTATTAACTGGAAAGTTAAAGCTATAAAAATCTCATTTAGGTAATCCCACTTGAAGGCCATAAAAAAATTTAATTATTGAAAATTAAAAAAATTATGGATTCCCTTGATTTGGGCAATATTTGTATACAAGTTGGGTTTAATGGACTTAATAATTCAATAATGAATGTTTTTAAACCAAAAGTTTCCATTCATAATAGATGAAATTTGATTAGCAAAGTTCACCATAAACTATTATATATACATTCCATTCAATGGAGAATAATAGAATAAGAAAATGGAGTTCGTATGCAAAGTTACGTATAGTCATGGAAGCTATGTATAGCTTTTATGTATAGTATGTAACTATATCAAATTACGCATCTTACGTTGAGGAAATGTATATACAGGGTGAATCAAAAGTCTGGAAACAGGAACTATACTTTTCACTACAAATGTACATATATTTGCATTGAAAAGCATAATTCCTACGTTTCCAGACTTTTGACTCACCTGTAGAATTTAAAAAATTATAGTTAGATATGTACCGAAATTACTGAGTTATAAAGTCGATGTGAAGTACAATAGGAATTAAACGAACTACGTCAAGGCTACGTTGAACGGTGAGATACCTCTTCCCGTAAGATCAGCGAGGTTAAGCGACGTTGGTTCTGTTTACTCGTTGGATGGGTGTTCGTCCTTCGCGTTTAGATGATGTACTGACCCTTATATGATTCGGACACCACGTAAAGCTAGTGCCCTCCGTCACATGACCTTTGCTACTTCGAAGAATGTCAAACAACCCCCAAAACATTACAACGCTAAAAATTCATATTGGAAGTGACGTCATGTTCTTACCTTCAACCGCGTTATTGGTTTAAGAAACCAGTTAGAAATTAGAGAGCCTTTTCGATTATAATCAGAGGTACTTACAATAAAATGACTAGCGTCCATAACTCAATCGGTAACACCGTTTCCTGATAAGCGAAATGAAGACACTAAGGTCGGGGGTTCGATTCCCGATGATGTTAGTAATAATAAAGCAAGAATTAGAACAATGAGCCGCATTAGTTGGCAAAAGCGCCGTGCCAGTTTCTGGCCCTCCCTAACTCAGTGTTATTGCCATATATAAGGGAGAAAAACCACAATAAAAAACGGATTTATTAGAAAACAAAAGCTTTCGGCTTATTTTAAGATCTTTATCTATTAAAATCGATGGAAATCTTATGTTTGTAATAAATACATTTATTATTGTGGTTTTACTTTCTTAATTCAACTTCTCGTAAGTGACAATATTCACTTAACGTAGTTATATACTGTACAGGGTGTTTCGTAAATTCCTTTACCCCTGAACACTTTCCTACTAGAGTAGGGTGAGGGTTAAGGGATTTATGAAACACCCTGTAGAATTAATGAGTGGCAGTTAGTAAAATATATATATATATATATAACTGCAATGACCACGCAGTATATTAATGTATAGAAACGACGTAAGTATAGAGGAGTGTTCTGCACACGAGGAAGAGAAATAACGAACAAATGAAAAATGAGGTAACCGCCCGGGAATCGAACCCAGGATCTTCCGATTGCCTCTCAAGGCATTGGTTTCTGCCCTATGTAGGAGAATTACGACTTCTGACTGATCGAGGCCTGTGGTGTAGTGGATAGCATATCTGACCGGCAATCGGAAGATCCTGGGTTCGATTCCCGGGCGGTTACCTCATTTTTCATTTGTTCGTTATTTCTCTTCCTCGTGTGCAGAACACTCCTCTATACTTACGTCGTTTCTATACATTAATATACTGCGTGGTCATTGCAGTTAAATGTACATATTCACGATTTGCGAGGGTGCCCTCTCAAGGCATTGGTTTCTGCCCTATGTAGGAGAATTACGACTTCTGACTGATCGAGACCCGTGGTGTAGTGGATAGCATATCTGACCGGCAATCGGAAGATCCTGGGTTCGATTCCCGGGCGGTTACCTCATTTTCATTTGTTCTTTATTTCCTTCTTCGTGTGCAGAACACTCCTCTATACTTACGTCGTTTCTATACATATACATATATATATATAATATATATATATATCTTTCATTATCAGTCATATTTAGTATAAGTATTTTATTTTAATAATACAAATACAATTGGTTAAAAAGTCTTGTCGTGAGACTCCCTGTTTCTTACGGACATTTATTACGAAGAAGTATAAAATTTCACTACACGTCTTTTTTAAATGACTGTATACCAATTTAAGTTTTAAAGTAAGACATTTAGCCTATTATATAATAATATAATTATATGCTTGAAATATATAAAAAATAGTTTCTAAAAGTTCTAAATCTAAAATTTTTGTAAACAACATACTGTATACTGTATAATGTGGCACTCTCTATGTTTTCTTTGTTATTGGCAGAAAGGATATACAGTGTATACACATTATTTTGTCAAATAAAACACAATGTTTACTTATCTACTGACCCTGGCCACCACTTGTTCATATGACCACCACGAGCCGCACAGTATATATATATATATATATATATATATATACAGGGCGTCCCAAAAAAATGTATACACACTTTAACACTGATAGCTCAATTGATGTTTCTTTCTTTCCAAGTTAAACCCATTAGAATTAATAATGGCAGTCAGACTAAGCTTTGAACAAAGGAATTCATTCTAAAATGCTACTGGAAGTGTGAAAACGCAGTTGAAGTGCAAAGACAGTTTTAGGAGGGAGTTTCAAACAGATCCACCAATGCGACTTACCATCACTCGAATTAGAGATAAGTTTGAAGCCGATGGAACTGTTCAGAATGTCCACAAGAAGCGTTCCGGAAGATCACGGACATCGACAAGCCCCACAAAGCAAGAAAGAGTACTGGAAACGTATCACCAAAGTCCAAGAAATCTGTGCGGCAAGCGAGTCGTGAGGTAGGAATTTCAGAATCGTCAGTCCAACGCATTTTGAAGCGCTGTCAATGGAAAAGTTACATTCCAAGATTAGTCCATGCTATTAATGAAGATGATCCGGACCGAAGAGTGGAGTATTGCGAGTGGTACTTGGCACGATGTGGATGTGGATTGGACGAAGGGGTTTCGTAGAATACCCTCCGCGTTCACCAGACCTCACACCACTAGACTTTTTTTTATGGGGATAATTAAAAGACAAAGTCTACGCTATAAAACCTGCAACAGTCGCTGAATTGAGAGCAGCCATTGAACGAGAATGCACACAAATACCAAACGAAATGTTTCGTGATGTTTGCGATTCCATTGCTTCGCGTTATCAGCAGTGCCTGGACCAGAACGGACGTCAGTTTGAAACAGGCGTTGACAAAACAATTAAATAATGTCTGTAGATTGTATTACATTTTGAAAATGAAATGTATTTTAATAAACACTGCCTTTATAATTATTTAAAGTGTGTATACATTTTTTTGGGACGCCCTCTATATATATATATATATATATATATATATATATATATATATATATAATATATATATAGATTTATATATATATATATATATATATACCAACTCGGCGTTTGAGAGGCAAAGTAATTTTAAACTTTGGAAATTTTAAATAAATTTCACAACGTAACTCATGAGATTTTTGTTTTGTTCTACACGGTAGGAATATGAGAAACAGCGGTTTTAACATAAGGGCAAAAGATTCGAGACAAACGTTGCGAGGGGCTTTTTAACCTATAAGATATTCGAGAAGTGGAGTAGCCTTCCTGCGGGGTTAGGTTGTAGTGAATACTTCCGTAAATAGGGTTAAGAATAGGTTGAATAGGTGTTTTAATAGTACAAATTTGTATTAAAAGGTGGGTATATTGAGGATGTGCTTTTATTTAGTATAGGGAGCAGACTGATTTTCCTTTTTGATTTAAATGTAGGAGGAGGAGGTGATGATCGAGCCTGGTTGCAGAGCAGTGGGAGCTCTCAGATGATACCCCATTGGTAGAGACGAGAAACTTGATAGGAATTCTCAGTAGTCAAAACCTCCGAACAGACATAATCAACTTGAAGGTAGTTACTTTAGTTTTAAATAATTTGTAACAATATTTCGTGAAAAAAAGGAAAAAATTACATATATGTACACTGTCGGGGAAATTTTGGTGGTGACCAGCTGGAGGTGCTTGTGGATCAATGCTTTCTTACCTAAGTAATTCCTATGCAAAGGACGCAAAGTAAATTACTTTAAAATAAATCTTTTTTCTTGAAAAAATATGGAAAATCACATACTTGATGTACACTTTCGTGGGAATTCTTAAATTCGGAGGTGGTGACCAGCTGGAGGTGCCTCAAGATCATGCTCCCTTATTTAACCTTCTAGGCCAGAATTTTTTGTAGGTTTAAGTTATGAATGCGTGTATTCGAAACGTTACTAATTTAGGATTACCTGAAGATCAGGGCCCCCCCCCTGGCGTTCTTTAGTTACTTTATAAGGCTAACTAACGAAAATATCACAACCTAACCTAACCATCGTCAAGGGTGTACAGTTGACCTAACGACTGGTTAGTAGGGGTGGCCCACTTTCAATTTTTTTTGAAAAGTATAGGTGATCGTGATTTTTCCCATTATTTGGCACTATACTAGCACATTGATACCATTTTTACAAAAATTGATCAATATTTAGGGGTCTCGCATCGACCTTGAAATTACGAGTTTTTTTTTTAAAATGCGTACTTTTTAACTTTTTACTGAATCAAGATAAATCTTTAAGTAGGGATGTTTTCTGAATCCTCTTAATGAGAGAAGTCGTTTGGTGTGCCTGCCAATGTCATACGGCTAACGGTTTAAAGGTTGTGCCTGTATACAGGTAATACCAATGTGCTAGTAAAGTGCCAAATAATGGGAAAAACCACGATCACCTATACTTTTCAAAAAAATGAGTCACCATACCCGGGCGGAATGCATAATGTATATAGGTAATTAGAAAATGCACTATGCCTGTGCCAGGTACCTAACCTATTTCTTTTTTTGCAGATCATAACATTTTGAAATTCTGTCTGAGTTCCTCATCCTTTGTCATGGACAAATCGATGGCAACCATAACTGGAGAACTCTTGAAGCTACAATAGAGAGTCATCAAAAGGAAAGGCGAAAATAACATCGCTACCTTCTCTAAGATCGGCCTCGGAAATTTTTTAGTTCGCCAACCGTCGTCCTCCATCAGTGGTAGCAAATTGCCAACAACACAACAGGTTTTGCAATACTTCTTCAGTGTTATCCAGTACACTGCTAACAGGAAAGACGCATTCAAAGAACCGTAACAACGTCTTAAAGTTTTGGAACATGGCCCGCATTAAAACAATCACAAAGCTCAACTGCGAACGGAAGCTAGAGGCATTGTGGAAAGAGTGGCACTTACTCCAAAAGCAGAAAACGAGAAACTGACGCCGGAGGAAACGGCAGAAGTTTTCGGTCAGTGTGGACAAGCTGTGGGATATCGGAGCATCTGACGCTGTCGAAGATATAAAGAAGAATCGACTGCTGTCCGACAAGGACAAGAAAGAAGACATTGACTTCTACCTCGATCAACGTGGTCCTCGGGTGGCAACGATGAGCGGGAACGATAAAGTTTTCGCTGTAAAAAGAAAGCTACAGGAAGGAAGAAACGTCCTCGCCAGGAGCCGCAAACCTCAAAGTGTGCATACGAAACCGGAGATGAAGCCATGGAAAATGATGATACTGGCATGTCAGGAGAGTCGGAGACAGAACTAGCGTTCCCCCTGCCGAAAGAGCAATGTGTCTGTCAATCTTCCTCGCCGCATCCTTAATGCACCTGCTGTCATGGAAGTGGCTGATCGTTTCCGCATGTCCAATAATCAGTGCGTATTGTGTATACTATACACAATACGCACCTGACGCCGGAGGAAAACGGCAGAAGTTTTCGGACAGTGTGGACAAGCTGTGGGATATCGGAGCATCTGACGCTGTCGAAGATATAAAGAAGAATCGACTGCTGTCCGACAAGGACAAGAAAGAAGACATTGACTTCTACCTCGATCAACGTGGTCCTCGGGTGGCAACGATGAGCGGAACGATAAAGTTTTCGCTGTAAAAAGAAAGCTACAGGAAGGAAGAAAACGTCCTCGCCAGGAGCCGCAAACCTCAGTGTGCATACGAAACCGGAGATGAGGCCATGGAGAATGATGATACTGGCATGTCAGGAGAGTCGGAGACAGAACTAGCGTTCCCCCTGCCGAAAGAGCCAAGTGTGTCTGTCAATCTTCCTCGCCGCATCCTTAATGCACCTGCTGTCATGGAAGTGGCTGATCGTTTCCGCATGTCCAATAATCATGTGCGTATTGTGTATACTATACACAATACGCACCTGATTATTGGACATGCGGAAACGATCAGCCACTTCCATGACAGCAGGTGCATTAAGGATGCAGCGAGGAAGATTGACAGACACACTTGGCTCTTTCAGCAGGGAGAACGCTAGTTCTGTCTCCGACTCTCCTGACATGCAGTATCATCATTCTCCATGGCTTCATCTCCGGTTTCGTATGCACACTTTGAGGTTTGCGGCTCCTGGCGAGGACGTTTTCTTCCTTCCTGTAGCTTTCTTTTACAGCGAAAACTTATCGTTCCCGCTCATCGTTGCCACCCGAGGACCACGTTGATCGAGGTAGAAGTCAATGTCTTCTTTCTTGTCCTTGTCGGACAGCAGTCGATTCTTCTTTATATCTTCGACAGCGTCAGATGCTTCGATATCCCACAGCTTGTCCACACTGTCCGAAAACTTCTGCCGTTTTCCTCCGGCGTCAGTTTCTCGTTTTCTGTTCTTTTGGAGTAAGTGCCACTCTTTCCACAATGCCTCTAGCTTCCGTTCGCAGTTGAGCTTTGTGATTGTTTTAATGCGGGCCATGTTCCAAAACTTTAAGACGTTGTTTACGGTTTCTTTGAATGCGTCTTTCCTGTTAGCAGTGTACTGGATAACACTGAAGAAGTATTGCAAAACCTGCCGTGTTGTTGGCAATTTGCTACCACTGATGGAGGACGACGGTTGGCGAACTAAAAAAATTTCCGAGGCCGATCTTAGAGAAGGTAGCGATGTTATTTTCGCCTTCCCTTTTGATGACTCTCTATTTGTAGCTTCAAGAGTTCTTCCAGTTATGGTTGCCATCGATTTGTCCATGACAAAGGATGAGGAACTCAGACAGAATTTCAAAATGTTATGATCTGCAAAAAAAGAAATAGGTTAGGTACCTGGCACAGGCATAGTGCATTTTGTAATTACCTATATACATTATACATTCCGCCCGGGTATGGTGACTCATTTTTTTGAAAAGTATAGGTGATCGTGGTTTTTCCCATTATTTGGCACTATACTAGCACATTGGTATTACCTGTATACAGGCACAACCTTTAAACCGTTAGTCGTATGACATTGGCAGGCACACCAAACGACTTCTCTCATCAAGAGGATTCAGAAAACATCCCTACTTAATGATTTATCTTGATTCAGTAAAAGGTTAAAAAGTACGCATTTTTAAAAAAAAACTCGTAATTTCAAGGTCGATGCGAGACCCCTAAATATTGATCAATTTTTGTAAAAATGGTACCAATGTGCTAGTATAGTGCTAAAGAAGACTGGGGGCCCTGATCTTCAAGTGATCCCTAATTTGTACCGGTCGTCCTGAAAGGGTTAAAGTAAGCGAGGGGTGACAATGCAATTAATTAATTTGTAAAAGTAAGTCTCTTGGCACGATGACCTTGGCATTTATCGGGGAAATGATGCAACGGTGAAATGATGACGTCTTGTATATAATAAATACGCTTGGTGTGAATGAACTCTGAAGTCATTTTTTTCATTTTGCTTTTCCTGCTCTCCTATAAATCTTCTTTCGCAACTATTTTCTGTCAGCAGTGGCTGGCGGAGGAAGGAGAGCCTTGTCCGTTCTATACTTTACTCTTACTAATATTCCTCCGTGAGAGTTTTACACGTTTATAAATGTGAGCATAGTATGAAAGTTTTCAGTATTCTTTACTTTCATTTGCATTTTTTAGTTTTTCCCTTCACTTTCTTGGGCTGACCTTGAGTGGATCTTAGGGTTTTGGTTAGCTTGTAACTCTGTAATTCTGTAATTCTTTCTGTCTGTATGTCTGTCTGTCTTTCTTTAGTGTATATATATATATATATATATATATATATATATATATATATATATATATATATATATATATATATATATATATAACCTTGGTTATATATCAGGGATGGGAAAGTGACAAATTTTTAAGTCCATTTTTCGATTTCAGTTTAAGTTTGAAAAACATCGATTTCAGTTTCGATTTAAGTTTTTATTTTCTTTTCGATTTGAATTTATTTTTCGATTCAAGTTTAATATTTTTCGGTTCGATTCAATTTAAATTTCGATTCCAGTTTTTTTTTTCAGGAGAGTGGAGGAAATACAAGGAGATTAGAGGACCATTCCAAAGGATAAACATTTGGAGAAATGAGCAGTTTGAGGGTGATAGAAAAAGGCACAGATAAGAGATGGAATTCTTATATTCCGTTACGTTTGGCACAAAGCCTCGCTCACACAGAATGACATTCTGTGTGAGCGAGGCTTTGTGCCAAAACGTAATGGAATATAACTCCATCTCTTATCCGTGCCTTTTACTACCACCCTCAAACCGCTCATTTGTCTATATAGATAACGCACATTTGGAGAAATACCAAGGGATTAGAGTAACATTCCAAAGGATTAACATTTGAGTTGAAGTTTGGTCATTCTCACTGATTATCTCACTCACTTATGTAGATAGAGATAGTATAGCTATTATCGAACTGAAAAATTTAATGGTAAAAAAAAACTGAAGGCGTCCTTACCAAGTGATTAAACTTAGGTCAACGAAAGGAGCACAGTCATTATTGAAAAGTATTTTGATATGGTGTAAAAATTTTCCTCCCTAATTCTTTTTTTTCTTTCATTTTTAAAACCATTGTCTGCGTTATTTTCTATATCGAATTAAAGGATAAATGGATATTTTAAATCCATACAAATGTTAAGTCGCAAAAAAAGGAAAATAATTCACGTTATTTATATTTTTTTACAATCCAAATGCTCCTCAAACTGAAACGCAAAACTGTTATTTTTAATCTATTCAAATTCAGATTTCAGTTTTTTTTATTATTTTTCAATTTCAGTTCGAATTTCGATTTTAGTTGTCAGAATTTTTTTCAGTTCGTTTTTTAAATTTCAGTTCATAAAATAATATTGGTTTTATCAGTTTATCGATTCCAGTTCGATTCAGTTTCCCATCCCTGGTATACGCAGCTCAGTACCACAAGTGACAGTACTGGCCCCACTCCTGCTCATTATCATGCTAACAGACATAGACAGCGGAGTAAACAGCTACAGTATAGTAACATCCTTTGCGGACGATACAAAGATCAGCAGAAAATCAGCGATGTACATAACGTGGAGGCCTTGCAGAGCGACACGAACAAAATATACAAATGGTCAGAAGAAAATAACATGACATTTAACACCGAGAAATTTCAGCTCTTGAGATATGATAGAAAAGAAGAACTTAGACTGCATGTTATGCTCCAGATAGACAGGAAATTCAGAGAAGCACGAAAGCGATCGATCTCGGGATAATAATGACCGATGATGCGAAATTCGAAACACAAAATCAGGTAGCGATAAATAAAGCAAAAAGTCGCCGGACAGGTACTAAGAACGTTCAAGAGAAGGGACAGGACAGTAATGATTCCCTTGCTAAAAACACTGATTATACGAAAACTTGAATACTGCTCAGTTTTGACGTTCCATATAAAAAGGGAGAAACTAATAAACTAGAAGAAACGCAAAGGCATTTCACAGCCAAGATTGATGGCTGCAAAGAACTCAACTACTGGGAAAGACTACGTAAACTAATCTGTACTCCCTGGAAAGAAGAAGAGAGAGGTACACCATAATCTACATATGGAAAATGATCGAAAAACTGGTACCAAACCTACAACTAAACCCAATTACCATTCAAACAACACTGGAAAATAGAAAAGGTAGAATGTGTAGTGTTCTCAAATTAAAGGCCCGACAAAGGACCTCCTCAACTCTGAAGGAAAATAGCTTGGTTGTCAGGGGGCCAAGACTTTTCAACCAGCTTCCAAAGGACCTCAGAAACGTAACGGGGGTCAAAGTTGAAGTCTTCAAGAGAAGACTGGATGCCTTGCTCAGGACGGTACCAGATGAGCCGGGCGTGCCTTTTGGTTATGTACGATGGAGAGCGTAAGAAAGCAACTCGCTCCTCCACCAAGGCAGACCTAGAGGCGGGGCCACCAGCTTGACCTCCGTGTGAAGAGAGACCAACGCACGAAACAACATAAGGTTCATAAGGTATATATATATATATATATATATATATATATATATATATATATATATTATATATATATAATATCCGTAATAAAATTTTAATAACTTTTCCTTCTTTCAAAACTTTTTAAATAGAAATTTTACACACACACACACACTTATAATGAGTGAAAAGAAGTGATAGCGCAGTTTATAATGTGAGGAGAGTATAAAAGTGAAAAAGTGGGCTAAGAAGTGAGTCTGAAGAATATAAAACGAAATAATAATATGAAGTAAGGTTTAAAAGTGAACCTCGCATCGAGGAGTGTGGATCGTAACATCATCGTGACAGTATGTGACTAAAGAAGATGAAGAAAAATATTAAATAAATTCCAACTGTTGAGTTATTTTATTGGAAATTGGTATCAAATAACCTCTGACCTCTGATCTCCGACGACCCTTTTATGTAGTCAAAATAACTAATTTACTCGAGTAACTCTCGGAATTATAACAGAACTTGGTTAACCCATTATCGCCCGGAGATCTTCTCCGAGACTGAATAAAAATCGTCTGGCGTTAGCCAGAACCAAATCAATAAAGTAACACTCTGCACTAAGGAGTTAATGAACCAGAATTTTCCCTTAAACTGACCTAAAACTCACCTTCCAATAACTTTCATTCTACGGTAGGGCCTACTATGAATTATTTTAACTTTTACATCCGAAATTAATAGACTATCTATTCAAACCATGCTCAGAAATATTAACCCATTAAGGGTCAGAATTACAGGGTGTTCATAAAGTCACGCGAGTGAATATGGTGAAGTGTACATGCATATTCACTTGCGTGACTTTATGAACACCCTGTATTTTTTTATTTCCTGATATATTCAGCTTCAGAGAATTTAGATAAACGTGAAATAGGTATCTGATGAAGAAAAATTAAAATTAAAGCATAAAAAATAAAATAAAAATATAAAGAGTGTTGTTAAAATGTGTTGCCAAATAGAACAATGGCGGTTGGTGGGTTAAAACGATACTGATAATGCAATCAAACTTGGTTAACTAAGTACAAACTTTCCATAACTTTCACTCTAAGGTTCTATGAATAATTTTTAACTTTTAATATTGGTTTTAACATTTTTAATTTAATACAATATCTATTCAAACACCTGACAGCAGAGGTGGAAAACCTTTATTGCGTGGTGGGCAAATTTCAACTAAAATACTCTCTAGCGGGCAGACAGCAGCTTTAAAAATAGTTTGGGACAATTAATATGTAAATATTGGATGATTTTAAATAATCAAACTGTCCGTTGGCAATTAAATTACACTAATTTAATTATACAGTATGCCCGCGGGCGGCAAGTTCCCCACCTCTGCCCTACAGAAGTATTAAAAAGGTGCTAAAAATACAATGAAACTTGGTTAATGAATCAGAAATTTACATCACAGTGCTCTCAAACCAACTTTCGCTAACTATCAATCTACAGTAGTATGTAATGGTATTTACATCCTAAATTAATAGAATATCTTGTCAAATTATTCGTAGAAATATTAAATAAGTTTTAAAAATGAAAACAAACTTGGTTAATAAATGTATATGGTTGCTCTGTTTTAGAAATCGATTGGTTGGTTGGCAAAATGTTAACCAATGTATTTGATCGTTGCAACCAAAAAAATTTTGTGTTCAAGATTGAGGACGTCATTTTGATATTCATCAATAATAATAATAATAATAATAATAATAATAATGATATCATTTGTCACTAATAATGACGTGATTAATTTAATGCAACATCTAAAAAAGTTCATTTTGTTGACTTCATCTCGTTTTTTAATGTTTTTATCGGCAACTTTTTTAAAGTTATTAAATCTAGAAACATTTTTAAAATAAAGCTGAAAATTTTTATAGATTTTGAATCCCACTGGAAAATTAAAAGGGGTTCTGTATTTCTAAAATAAAAGAGAGAGAGAGAGAGAGAGAGAGAGAGAGAGAGAGAGAGAGAGAGAGAGAGAGAGATTTTAGAGAAGCAATAAAAGAACGTTCTTTATCTAACTGTGAAAAAAGATTGTATAACAAAATAAGAGAATAGAAAACTCAATAATAATAATAATGATAATAATAATGTTAATATTATTATTATTAGAGTAAATAAAATACAATTGAAAATATTTATAAGCATTGTAAAAAAGCAATTTTCATATATAGTTTGAATAATTACATAAATATGCTCATATACCTTATCTTAATGAGAGACTTTTTACAGATTTTTGTTAGATATACTCGACATATATATATATATATATATATATATATATACACATTTCAACTGCAAACAACACACAGTATAAATAACGTAAAGAACGACGCTTGTGTAGAAGAACGTTCCGCGCAAGATGAGGAGGGAGAACGAACAATGAAAAAATGAGGTAACCACCCGGGAATCGAACCCGGGATCTTCCGATTGCCGGTCAGATATGATAACCACTACATCATGGGCCTCAATCAACCAGAAGTCGTAATTCTCCTACATACACGCAGAAACCAATGCCCTGAGGGGGCACCTCTCGCATGCCGCACATATATACATTTCAACTGCAAACAACACAGTATAAATAACGTAAAGAACGACGCTTGTATAGAAGAACATTCCGCGCAAGATGAGGAGGGAGAACGAACAAATGAAAAAATTTAGATTATATCTGACTGGCAATCGGAAGATCCCGGGTTCGATTCCCGGGTGGTTACCGCATTTTTTTCATTTGTTCGTTCTCCCTCCTCATCTTGCGCGGAACGTTCTTCTATACAAGCGTCGTTCTTTACGTTATATATATATATATATATATATTATATATAATATACACTGTATATGTATATTTTTTAACGCATTTCAATTCTAGTAATGGATATTAAAGGAAGCTTCTAAAATATCCTAATGGCAGTTCAGAGTTGATGGTGCGCAGAATTTTTCACAAATGATGTATAAAAGTTTTTCTTAATAATTTTCCCCAATTTCTTTTCGTCTTTAGTCGATGCGTCGAAAAATCATTATACATTATCGAGTCATTATTATTCTATCACCATTGTTTACTTTAAATGTATTTATTATGAAAGTTTTTCGAACCTGTTTATTTCCCCTTTGGTTTTTTTTCATGTTCTTTCAACCGTGAATCTGTTTGTATACATTTTGCCGCTTTTAAAATAATATTACTGAACTAATACGACTGACTAAATATGACTGAATAAATATGACTGAATAAATATGACTGAAATAATATAACTGTGTACCTTTATATCAATCTCACTTCTTTAGTTAACATGAGATTTATTTAACTTAGGTTAAGTTAAGTCATGATTTACTTGTTTTGTATTATTTTCACATCCTTTCTAACGATGTTAATTAACATAACGTAATATAAGCGTCTGTTTGCATTTTTTACAGAAGTTTTGGACAGGTCTGATGACTTTTATTTGGTTGGTTAGTGTTTTTTGATTTTTCTCTTCCAATTGATATAATCAAAATTTTTATCCTGTCAATAAAGCTTGTCATCATCATCGCCATCATCATTCGTCAGCTAGACTCCTTACTGAGCGGACGCATTCCCTGGGCTCTCTGATATTGTTTCTACTTGTGGATATTGCCGATAAATTTACTATTCGAAAGTTCTGAATTTTTTATACTTGCGTTTATATTCACATTGTTATATACTGGTCAAAAAAGAAACGCAATTAGCTTGCATATGGTGTAAAATTTAAGTTGTTAGTGGTATTATCACAGTTTCAAGATTATGGTTAAATGTTTGTTCAAATCTTTTAAAGCCACTTAGTGCATGTTTTTAAACCTGACTAATCCCGGCTAAGACGCCATTTTGTTACAAACAATAAACAGAGATTAAATTGAATGTATTCTTTATGAAGGCATGCATTTTTTCTTTGACTTCACAGAATACACACTGCCCGTTGAGAAAACCAAACTTTTTCCCGCGATTGAGGCATGCCACGACTCTCAGAGGTCAACAGAGGTCGTGCCTTGGGCATGTTGGATGCAGGCATGTCTGCTGTCCAAGTTGCACAACGAATGCATGTGCATCCCAGCACAATCTCTAGGCTTGTTAGACGGTACAATGCCACAGGAAGTGTTCAGGACCTGCCAAGACGTGGGCGACCTCGTGTGACGACCCAACGCCAGGATCGCCACATTATACTGCAGCACCTGCGTCATCGGCAGCGGAATGCTCGTCAGACAGCCAGAGAGACACCTGGTATCCACAACAACAGAATTAGTGACCAGACCGTCAGAAACCGACTCCGTAATGCAGGACTCCGATCCCGCAGGCCTTACAGAAGTCCTTTTCTCACTGATGCAAGAAGGCAACGACGCCTGCAATGGGCCTATCAGCACCGTGACTGGACACAAAGAATGTGGAAGCAAGTCCTCTTTTCTGACGAGTCTCGCTTCAGACTGTCCAATTCTGATGGCCGTGTCAGGGTATACAGACGACCAGGGGAGCGATACTCAGATGCTGCAGTAGTGGAGCATGATAGATGGGGAGGACCAAGTGTCATGGTTTGGGCAGGAATTGCCTTTGCTTCAAGAACTGAGCTGGTGGTTGTTAATGGCGCTCTGACTGCCCAGCGCTACAGGGATGAGATTCTTCACCCACATATTCTTCCATTCATGAGGCAACATCCAGAATTGGTGCTCCTGCAACAGGACAATGCCAGACCTCATGCAGCCAGGATAGTGCAGGCGTACCTGCAGGGACAACAGGTGCAGACCTTACCATGGCCAGCCTTCAGCTCAGACATGTCACCGATAGAGCACGCATGGGATGAACTTGAACGGCGAGTTCGCAGACGTCAGCATCAGCCGCAGAACATCAGGGAACTGACCAATGCAATTATTGAAGTGTGGAGGGCCATCCCTGTTGCTTTCCTGCAGAGACTGTTGAGGTCGATGAGGGCCAGACTCCAAGCCTGCATTGTGGCTAGGGGTGGCCATACGCGTTATTGACTGTTTGTTATGTTAAAGAATCATTTACTATATACTGAGTCCTCATGTTTATTAATAAATCTCAAAAATTGCGTTTCTTTTTTTGACCAGTAGTTAAGTAACTGAATATTTGCGGTTTTTACTGATTTAGAAGTTTTCAAAGCGTGCCGGCTTAATTTAATTTAAACTTGTGACGGTTATAAACGTTACCTACTTTAACTTGCGCGATGCCGTCGCAGAAAGCGTCGTGAGCTAGGTGTGGGGTTAATCGGTGGTATACTGATTTTAAAGATTACAACGGCGGTCCTATGGCGATTACCGAGAGATCGGTTTGTTTCTTTTGCGATTTGAGTGAAGAGATAGTTGATTTAAAACGTAGTGTACGCGAGGTGA
This sequence comes from Bathynomus jamesi, assembly GCA_023014485.1. NCBI lineage: Eukaryota > Metazoa > Arthropoda > Malacostraca > Isopoda > Cirolanidae > Bathynomus > Bathynomus jamesi. Next base: position 130,483 of record JAJOZX010008520.1, read on the forward strand.
CGGAAAGACTTGCAACGATTGATGAGGGCAGGGGTAGGATTACAGTTGACGAAGGTCGAACCTATACTAACGTTGAAGACGTTAGTAATTTGAAGGGGGAGGTCAGGAACCTAGTTTCTAGTATAGGTAGCTTATCGGCGAGGTTAGAGTTGAGGAAGGGGTTAAGGTTGGTCCGAGATTAGTAGACGAGGGATTTAGGGTAGTTAAGGGTGGAGCTAGGTCACGTACGTCAGGTGATAAGGGCCCCCCCCCTATCGAGGTTTCGAACCCTTTCGCCCAGTTGGATAGGGATGTGGACATGGGGAAACTATTTTAATTGGGGATTCCTTATTGCGTCATATGGATAAGGAGTTCGTTGAACGGAATCCAACCAAGAGGAAGGGGGTCTGTCTACCAGGGGCCAGGGTTGACAGAATTAGAGACGAAGTAGATACGATTGATGTTGCCTCCCGTCACTCGATGTTGGTGGCGATGGTAGGGGGCAACGACTCGTACAGGCCCGATACGAGAGTACCTGACCTTTTGGAGAGATACAGGGGGTTAATTAGGTCCCTGAAGGCAAGGTCAGACAGGTCTTTAGTTCTAGATATTACCCCTAGGTACGGTTTGGGTCTTAGGATTACGTCAAAAACAATATTTTTGAACACTGAACTAGAAGAGATTTATGCTCGTGAAAATGTACCCTTCGTAAAGCTCTGGTCAGAATTTAGTGATCCTAGCCTTTTTATAAAAGATGGGGGTGCATTTCAATGAAATAGGGAATGCTAGGCTAGGTAGGTTAATCGATGAGAACGTTCGAAAGCTGTATAGGTCGAAGCCTTCTTTAAACGTTGTGGGTCCGGGAAACGCCGGCCTGACGTGAAAAATAGTTTAAAACGCCGGTCCGTGTAAAAAATAATTTAAACGTCTTTTATTGTAACGCGTGTAGTATTAGAAATAAATTGAACAAATTTAAGGCGATCATTTATTCCGAGAACTATGATATAGTTGCTATAACCGAAACGTGGTTAAATACCGTGAATCGGGACTTGTTGGAACTTGATGTAGCGGGTTTTAAACTTTTTACTAATGATAGGTTACATAGAATTGGTGACGGCGTTTTGTTATACATTCGTAATTCCCTTGGGGCTACCGAGATTAAGGTAGATTTCCCGGTAGCAATTAATGCGATGTGCGTTGAAGTTAGGGCGCGTAGTATTAGCTTTAATTTCGTTGTTTATAGACCTTCCGTTCAACCCCTCGATACCGATACTAGATTTTACACACTTCTTGGTAACTTTATTAATAATTGGGATAGTATAATTGTCGGAGACTTTAACTGCTCTAACGTTAATTACGAGACTTTTACTGGTAATGATGAGGGTTTGAGACAGAGTTCATGGAATATATTTTTTTACGACAGATGGTTACCGACCCAACGCCCGGTGACAATATTTTAGACGTGGTGATGACGAACGACGAAAATATAGTCGAAGGTTTAGAAGTAGGTGAGAATTTGGGATGCAGTGATCACCAAATTATTAGGTTTAAGCTATTGATAGAAAACACTAAGGATAGTAACGTAATAGAAGTCCCTGATTTTCGTAGGGCTAATTTTGATAGTTTTGTGGACAGGATGAGAGTATTGGACTGGGATATAATTTATTTATGGGTAATGACTCAAATTTTCATTGGGAGGCGTTTAAAGAAAGTTTGAATATCGAAAGGGAGTTTATTCCTCGTAGGCCCAAGCGCGCTAGAAATCATGGTAGGCCCAAGTGGTGGACTAAGGAAATAGGCGAGTTCATAAACGAGCGTAACAGAGCGTATAGGTTTAATAAGGGCAATGGCACGGTAGCTAACTTTAATAGATATATCGAGCTTAGACGTCAGGTTAAAGATCTGTTAGGAATGCTAAGCGTAATTTAGAGATAGTTTAGCTGCGGATAGTAAACATAATCCAAAAAAGTTTTTTGACTACGTCGATAATCGTAAGCCGATAAAAGATAACATAGGCCCTCTAGTGGACGTTAACGGCGCTTTGGCTTCCGACGCTCAGGCGATGGCGGGTATTTTTATCAACTTTTTGTGACAGTTTTTACCGTAGAAGACGTAAATAATGTCTCCGACGTGGACGATATCGTTCCATTTAGTAGTGAGACTATTTTGAATGAAATAACTGTTTACGAGGGTGACATTGCGAATTATATCGATAAGCTAAAAGTTAGCAAGGCTCCAGGCCCTGACGCGCTTTATCCTAGGCATTTGAAAGATTTGAAAGACGTTATCGTAGGCCCATTAACAAAAATTTTTAATGAGTCACTGGAAGCGGGGATTATTCCTGAAGACTTCAAATTAGCTAACGTTACGCCCATTTTTAAAAAAGGCGACCGCACAGTAGCTAGCAATTATAGCCCTATTAGCTTAACGTCAATTGTCGGTAAACTTTTGGAATCTGTAGTTAGGGATCGTATCGTCGATCACTTGGAAAGTCGCGATTTGATTAATAGTAGTCAGCATGGGTTTCGACGCCATAAATCTTGTTTAACTAATTTGTTAGTTTTATAACGAAATAGTACGCGAATACGATAGGCATAGAGCGGGTGACGTTATTTATTTAGACTTTAAAAAAGCGTTCGATACAGTTCCGCATAGAAGATTAATTGCGAAGGTTAAAGCGCACGGTATACGCGGTCAGGTAGCTAACTGGTTAGAGGAATGGCTTCGTGCCAGGAAACGAGGGTCGTTGTTAATGTTAGGGAATCGGGGTGGCTGGATGTAGGTAGCGGTGTCCCTCAGGGTTCAGTTTAGGCCCATTGCTATTCGTAATCTACATTAACGACATAGATGTAGGCTTGACCAGTAACATGTAAAATTCGCGGACGATATAAATAGGGGTAAAGTTCCTAACATGGACGATAGAAATAGGCTCCAAGACGATGTAAATAGGATTATGGAGTGGAAGGAAGTGGCAGATGCAATTTAACGTCGACAAATTAAATTTTGCATATAGGTTCTCGTAACAATAATTACACGTACACGATGGACGATAGACAGTTAGCGACGTTGACGAGGAAGTAGATTTGTGCGTACGCGTATAAGGATTTAAAAGTTAGGAACCAGTGCCTGGAGTCTTGCGCAAAAGCTAATAGGATGTTAGCTTCATAGCGCGTAATTTCGAATTTAAATCGAAGAATATTATATTGCCTCTTTACAAGTCCCTAGTCAGACCTCATTTAGAATATGCCGTTCAGTTTTGGTGCCCGTATTTGCGTGAGGATATTGATAGGTAGAAAGGTTCAGCGTCGCGCCACGAAACTAATTCCGTCATTGCGCAACAAGTCTTTCGAAATAGGATTAAAGAGTTCGACTTGCATTCACTCGAAACTAGAGATTAAGGGGGGAGCTTATTAAGTTTTCAAAATCGTTACTAAAATCGATAACGTAAATTTTGACAAATTGTTCATTTTCGATAATAGCAATACTCGTAATAACGGATTTAAATTACTTGGCGTTTCATTACTAACATCGCTAAAAACTTTTTACGTTTAAAGTAATTGATAAATGGAATAATCTTCCCGCGTCCGTCGTGACTCTACAGCGTTAATATGTTTAAAAACCGTTTAGATAGGCATTTTAAAAATATTAACGTCGTTTAAAATAAAACAATTAGCAACAGGAGCTCTGGGAGTGATAGTCGAGGTTTGAGTCTGTTGACGATTGATGCAGCATGTGACATGCCAGCGTGTGATATGCCAGCATTAAATTTATATTAAAATAAATAAAAATTATAAAAAAAAATTAGACTAATACGAACGTAGATGTACCTCGTAGGGTAAACTAGCCCAATTTTTGTTATACCCTTCATACTTTTTTTTTCTTATCCTCTCTTCACTTGCATGCCTGTAGTTTGCATGGTTTTGAATTAAGACTGTTTACATGATTTGTAAGCGTTCTTGTTTTACTTCTTTTCATCTGTCACCCCTTTCCTCTTCTCTTCGACTATTTTTCCGACTTGTCGGCAGTGGCCGGCGGATGATGATGAATCTTTTTCTGAATGAATGTTAACCCACGAATGATAGGTTTTGCTGCTTACTTAACCCATTATTCTCTTCTTTTAACCCCCCTACTCTCTTCTTTCTCTCGGGCTAACCTTAATCTTGTTAGCCTTACCTTCTGTAGATCTGTAGAAAAACTAATCGTTCCACACTGAGAACAATTTTAGAGTTGAAAGATTAACCTAGTCTGGTCAGCAGACGCATCTAGTTTCAGAAGTGAACTTTCGAGGTAAAAACTGTAACTACTCCTGAAACTTGGAAGTTTGGCTTTTTTACAGATATTCATGTGTCGAAACCTCCACTTAATGGCATAAAATAAATTAAATAGCTTCATTTTTTCGTTAACTACAGTGTACAGTAGATGGACTAAATGCAAAGTAGGGGACCGAGTAAAATGTTCAGTTCTTAAAATTTTATTCGGGGTAGACGGACTAACTTCTTCATTTTTTGGTTATAAAGTCATGACTAATTGTGTTTTTGTATAGAATATAAATTGACTAGCTTCATCGTTTGGTTAACTGATTAATGGAAGACATGCAAAGCAGGGATCAAGTCAAATACCAGTTCTTAAAGTTTTCGTTCTTTACAGATACGAAAAAACTGTAAATAATATCCTAAATGTCTTCCAGATAATGAACACCAACCTACTTTACAGTCATGAAATGGTTAAATTTACTGTTCTGAGAAGATTACACTGGCAGACAATGAACGATATACAAGTTGTATTCCCGAAACACTGTAATATTACAGTTAAATCATAATCGCAAACAAGGTTCAGTAAAATAAACTTGCTTGTATTCCGCATTTTAGGGTTTTGAATTACAAATGATTATAAAATGATCAGAAAATACGAGTACTGTACTATAAAATTAATCACATTTATATAGTAATTTAAAGACATTAAGAGATGCTACCAGAAGTGAGGTCTAAAATTATGTGTAATGAATAACACTCAAATATATTTATAGTAAATTGTATATACATACTGTACATTTATATATTAGAATATATTAAAAACACATAACAATTTCTATTGTAAAACTCTTTTTTTTTTCTAGCACTTAATCATTTTATATTTGGACATTAAAAAGCTGAAAGTTTTTTACGTTAATTTATCAACAATTTAATATACTTACAATTTACCAGAAGTTATTTCACAAACATTTTGAACAGACGTGTTTTATCGAGTGTCCAGTGTTATCAATTGAATAAGTAGTTTTCGTTGAAGTGTTTTAAAAAAAAATAGTGTTCGGTACATTCATAACTAAATTACTTCGTGCTACTAATCATTCATTAACGAATATATTTCATTTATTGACGTTATTCAGTACTATATTATTTGATCAAACCAAGGCTACTGCACGTGGCTTGCCTTGTTTGTTTTTCAAATCTGTCAGAAAACGTAGAGACATTAGGTTCATTTTTCCTTCTTTCGAGAGGTCAGGTAGAGTGTGGTCACACACCGTGTGAAGAAAAGGAAAAAAAGGGGGTCGAATCGCGGACAGATAAGTATTATAAATACTCTTCTTTTACAGATTTTTTGTCGGTAGCTTAATTCTATATTAATTTAGTATAAATTTGTGTTAGAAGAACCTGTTTCTGCGTTTCAAAAACGCGGTAGACCTTCGTTGTAATTTATTAATTTCCAAACCCTCGTTTTTTGTTTTTCGTTTTTTGTTTTTTTGTTTTTGTTGTTTAACTAAGTAAAAGCATGGCAACCCCGTCAAGTACTTGCAGTCGCTGTGAAGGGAAATTTGCCGCTTACGCGTTTACAATCTATCTATATAATATAATAAGAGAGCTGTCCGTCTGTCTGTCTGTCCGTCTGTCCGTCACACTTTCAGAAATTGTGAGAAAAAATTGTGAGAAAAAAATTCAGAAATTGTAAAAAAAATTCAGAAATTGTATTACGGGCGGCAATGTGAAGCTCAAGATTTTCATGACTCTGTTCTTTTCTGTAGTTTAGCAATGGGGGAAGGGTGGGGGTGGGGGTAATGGGGGATGGGTGGGGTAATGGGGAGGGGTGGGGGTAATGGGGAGGGGGTTAGCCCCCAAGTTGTATGAATGGGGGTGAGGAGGTTTTGGGAGATACCAGATTCAGAAATGTTGACACAATGTGAAGCTCAAAATTTTCACGGCTGGGTTCTTTTTTTGTAGTTTAGCCTGTCTAACCGTCAGCGAAGCGGCGGGAACTGTACTAGTCTATATTATAATAAGAGAGCTGTCCGTCTGTCTGTCTGTCCGTCTGTCCGTCACACTTTCAGAAATTGTGAGAAAAAATTGTGAGAACAAAATTCAGAAATTGTAAAAAAAAATTCAGAAATTGTATTACGGGCGGCAATGTGAAGCTCAAGATTTTCATGACTCTGTTCTTTTCTGTAGTTTAGCAATGGGGGAAGGGTGGGGGTGGGGGTAATGGGGGATTGGTGTGGTAATGGGGAGGGGTGGGGGTAATGGGGGAGGGGGTTAGCCCCCAAGTTGAATGGGGGTGAGGAGGTTTTGGGAAATACCAGATTCAGAAATGTTGACACAATGTGAAGCTCAAAATTTTCACGGCTGGGTTCTTTTTTTGTAGTTTAGCCTGTCTAACCGTCAGCGAAGTGACGGGAACTGTACTAGTGGCTAATAATAATGAACAGTTAGTTTGCAGGTGGTGCTCAAACTTGGAAGTGCTGAGGAACGAGTTAGAACGTGAGAAGGAGGCCAGAGTAAGGCTTGAAGAAAGGGTGATGCTCCTGACGGCAAAATTAGAATCCCTTGAGACTCCAGCCACGACCCCTCCTGCCTCAGTTTCTACTAATAATATAAATAGTATTAATAGCCCTCTCTCTTCTCCTAGTTCCCAACCCTTCGTTCGAGTGCGTAATGGAGCCCCATTGAGAAAACCTAAGACATGTCTACCAGTAATAACAAACAATAAGTTTTCTGTTTTAGGTTTCGATGATGCTGATGAACCGGAAATACGACTCGTTGGCGATTCCATTGTTCGAGGGAAGCTCGAGGAATTCTGTGGGAGAAACCCTCGTCGTAGGCGCCGTTACTGCTACCCTGGTGCAAGGGTGGAGGATATAACTAATAGTGTTGACCAATTTACAGACGGTACCTCCGAGGACACAACGTATGTTATTCATGTCGGTACTAATAACGTTTTAAATTCTAGATCGGAAGAACTGCTGGCTAGGTACAGGGACTTACTAGAGAGATTAAAGGAAAAAACTAATAAGATTGTTTTAACAGGTATACTTCCTCGAATTATCCATCATAACGACTTCTGCAGCAAGGCGACCTATATTAACAATAACCTAAAGTCTCTTTGCCAACAGGAAGGAGTGCATTTTGCGAATTTTTGGAACAGTTTCTACGGCAGGAGGGACTTGTTCCTCGGAGATGGACTTCATCTTAATGACGTTGGAGCTGCGCGTTTAGGAAGACTATTTCATAATACTGTCTCTTCTTTTCAGGCTGCCGTAACTCGAACGGTCCCAGCGTAAATTTCACAAATTTCCCCTGCGCTCGCGAAGGTGTCGCAATTACAAACAATTTGAAGGTTCTATCCTTAAATGCTCGTAGCCTGCGAAATAAAAGAAACGAATTTTTTTCTTTAATTGCTTGTAAAGACAATGACATAATTGCGATAAATGAATCGTGGCTTAGCACTGAAACTCGTGACTTTGTAGGGGAGTATCAAATTAAAGGTTATAGACTTTTTGTTAAAAAGAGAATTGGTAGGCGAGGAGGCGGTGTTATGTTGTATATCAAAGATAATATTGCGAACGTTATAGAAGTAAAGCATACAATTCCAGAACCGATAGATTCGACTATAGCAGAACTTAAATTGAACGATTTCAAACTTGTTGTTGCGGTTATATATAGGCCCACTAAACAAACAGCTGATACGGATGAAGCGTTATATCGTGAACTAAAGAGAATAATCGGTAGTGAGCAGGCTTTAGTTATGGGTGACTTTAATTGCGCCAACGTAAATTACGATACAATGCAGGGAGACGCGGAAGGTAATCGTTTAGTTAATTTTCTCGAGGAGAGCTTTCTTATTCAAAAGGTTGGGGAACCAACGAGGTTGGACAGTATTTTAGATTTAGTAATAACTACGGATGATAGGCTAATTACTGATCTTCAAGTAATAGAACCGTTAAGCAATAGCGATCACAATATGGTAGAGTTTGTCCTCTCAGTAAGTCACTCGAAACCAACTAACTCGACTAAAATTCCTAACTTCCAGCACGCAGACTTTTGTAAATTTCGAAATAAATTGTCACACGTCAATTGGGAAAACGTAATGGGGAACTCCAACGCAAAACTAATGTGGGAATCGTTCGAAACGGTATTTAGGACTATAAATGAGGAATGTGTACCGTACAAAATTAAGCGTGCGAAAGTAAACAACAAGCCCTTGTGGTTTACTTCTAGAATAGGAGACATTATAAAGAGAGATAGGGCTTATAGGCTACATAAGTGCGATAAAGACAATTTGTGGTTACGAAACATCTACATATCGCTAAGGCGTGAAGCGAAAAGTGTAATAAAAAAATCCAAGCGCGAATTTGAAATCTCCATAGCTCGTGACGGTAAAGAAAACCCCAAGCGATTCTTTCAATACATCAATAATAGAAATCCTGTAAAAAGTGTGTTGGGGCCCTTGAAAAATGTAAATGGAGATCTAGTTTCTGAAAACAAGGAAATGGCTACCTTGCTAAACGAATTTTTTACGTCAGTTTTTACTATAGAAGATGTAACGAATATCCCTACGGTCATAGACATAATACCTTTTGATAATGGTAATATTTTGGATAATATAGCGGTTAGTGAAGGGGAAGTAATGCGCTATATTGATAAAATGAAAACTCGTAAATCACCATGGCCGGATTCCATATATCCTATACAACTAAAAGAATTAAAAGATAGCATTGCTGTGCCGCTAACAAAGACTTTTAATGCGTCTATTTCTGAGGGGTGCGTACCAGATAATTTCAAGTTAGCAAACGTAACACCTATCTTTAAGAAAGGCGATAAAGGTGCGGCGGGAAATTATAGGCCAATCAGTTGTTGTAGGTAAGCTACTGGAATCAATAATTAGGGATCGTATAGTCGAACACTTAGAATTGCATAAACTAGTTAGAATACGCAGCACGGTTTTAGGCGAAACAAATCTTGCTTAACTAATCTTTTAGAATTTTTCAAAGCGTGGTTGACGTTTACGATAGACATCGGGCGGTTGATGTAGTGTATTTAGATTTTCAAAAAGCGTTTGACACCGTGCCGCACAAAAGACTCATTGAAAAAACTAAGGCTCATGGAATCAGGGGTGTAGTAATAAATTGGCTAGAAGAGTGGTTGCGAGGTAGGAAACAAAGGGTGGTCGTTGATGGAGCGGAGTCGTGTTGGGCTAATGTAGCGAGTGGCGTTCCTCAGGGTTCTGTATTGGGCCCTTGCTTTTTCTTATATATGTATATTAACGATTTAGATGTCGGCCTAGTCAGTACAGTTTCAAAGTTTGCGGATGACACGAAGCTGGGTGGTAGGGCGATAAATGACGAAGATAGAGGTAAAATCCAGGAAGATCTGAATAAAATCGTTGATTGGTCAGTCACATGGCAAATGAGATTTAACGTTGATAAGTGCAAAATTTTGCATATAGGTTCGCGTAACGGTAATTTTGCGTATAGTATGTCAGGGAAATATTTAACAAGCGTAGAGCAGGAAAAAGATTTGGGAGTTATAGTCACTGGTGATTTAAAAGTAGCAAAACAAAGTACAGCAGCGGTCAATAAGGCGAACAAAGTGTTAGGTTTTATAGCTCGGAACTTTGAGTACAAATCGCGCGATATTATAGTTTCTCTTTATAAATCATTAGTTAGACCCCATTTGGAGTACGCGGTCCAATTTTGGAATCCGCATATGCGCAAAGATATAGACAAAATCGAAAGAGTTCAAAGACGAGCAACTAAGATGATTCCGTCGCTTAGGTTAAAGTCGTACGAGGATAGGCTTAAGGAGTTAAAACTGACAACACTCGAGACTAGGAGGCTAAGGGGTGATCTAATCCAGGTTTTCAAAATTATGAATGGGTTCGATAACGTAGATAGAGATAGCTTTTTCGAAATATCTCAATATAATAGGACTAGAAATAACGGGTGTAAGTTGACGAGCAGAAGGTTCGAGACAGCAGTTGCCAAAATCTTTTTTACGCATAGAATAGTAAATAGCTGGAATAGTTTGCCGATAGAAGTAATTAGTAGCACGTCTATAAACATGTTTAAAAATCGATTAGACGCATATGTTGATAGATTGGGTATAGTTTAAGGTAGTAAAATTAAGGCTTTGTGGTGATAGATCCCACAGCTCAACACAAGTGTTGTGGGATATAGGGAGGCAGCATCTTGGGTTAGGGGATACTCTCTGTCCTTACACACCCCATTTAAAGAGATTCCTCTGCCGAGCGGTGCCCCCCATAGTACTGTGAGGTATTGAAAAACTCATGATCTTCACTTGCCCCACAAATACCTTTAAATGGGAGACCCAAAATAGGTGCACACACATTTCTACATTACTGTAGTCTTTACAGCCACACCTACACTATTCCTCCAAGTATATATATTGTAATGTATATGGTTGTAAATTTTTACTTGGTCCACAATCGATATGGACCGTGACTTATTTTTCGTTGGCAAGGTACTAGTATTGATGGATACCGTAATAAAATTGACTGGATTCTTTGGATCTGATATATTTGCATGTCGGTTATAAATAGATATAAAGTGTAACATATTTGTGGATAGTTGTCCATTATGACTTGATCCTCTGGATCCAGAGATTCTATCTTTAGTTTTAAATCGATAAGTAATTAGTTTTAAATCGATAATTAATTAGTTTTAAATTGATAATTATTTAGTTTTGCAAAAATTGGTCGTTGCCAATGTACAGGCAGTTGTTACATAAATTTCTTATGTTCTTGTGGTTCGGAACCCATGTAAAATTGTAGGTCCCCTCCGCCACCACGGAGGACATACACAATACACAATTGCGAACACAGTTAGGTGGACCAGCCATGAGTGGATCCTAGGGTCTTTGTTGGTCTGAAATATATAACAATTATAACAACATTTTTAACTATTTCCAAAGTCTTGTGCAACGAGATTGTTCTTTGAGGATCCGATCCTCCATTTCCCTGATCTGGTCTGACATATACAGGGTGTTTCAGGAGGAAAGGTCAATACTTCGGGAGGTGATAGTATCGGTCATTGTGAGAAAAAAAGTTCATATGAACATGTGTCTAATTCTGAATGGTTACGGAGATAGACCTGTTTGAATCTGATGCGAGCGCAGCTCTTCTCCCCCTTCCCTCCCCTATAACCTTGAACCATGTAAGCTGTAATGTAAACATGTAACATAAGCCAATCGACAGCTGACTGTTGTGAGTGACATTGTTTGGTGTTTGAAACAATGTTAAGAATGCCACACACCTTCACACATGCCGAATATGCAGATATGGTGTATGTCTACGGTTTTTGCGTTGGAAGTGCAACAGCTGCTGTTGCGGAATACCGTCGACGGTTTCCGACCCGCAGAATTCCGGATCGAAGAGTGTTTACCAGGGTTTTCAACACATTGCGTGAGATTGGTACACTTCCCAGCGCTCATGTTTCATCTGAACATGAAGGTCAACAAGATGTGGATGAAGTGGAAAACATTCTTCAGTTGGTAGAGCGTAGTCCTACTACTAGCTCACGAAGAATTTCTACACGTCTCGGTGTACTACACACAAGAGTATGGCGAACATTACGTGAGGAAGGCTTGCATCCATATCATGTACAGCGTGTACAACACCTTCAACCAGGAGACGCTGCCATGCGACTGGAATTTTGTCATTGGATAAATGCTAATCGCCGATTGCTTCGATTAATACTGTTCACCGATGAAGCTACTTTCACCAGTGACGGTATCAACAACACTCGTAACTCTCATCGGTGGTCAGACGAAAATCCAAATGCCACTGTGGAAACAAATTTTCAACATTGCTTCTCTGCCAATGTGTGGTGCGGTATCATCGATGATCAGCTGATTGGCCCTGTTACTTTAGAGAATCGTCTTACAGGACAAAGTTACCTAGAATTTCTGCAAAATGAATTGCCAGGACTATTGGAGGATGTTCCTTTGGCTACACGCGCTGGTATGTACTTTCAGCATGACGGAGCTCCTCCACATTCTACCCGTCTGGTGATGCAATACTTAAATCAAACTTTCCCTGGTCGATGGATCGGCCGCGATGGTTCCATTCAATGGCCACCAAGGTCTCCAGACCTCTCTCCGTTAGATTATTGTTTGTGGGGGTGGATGAAAAGTAAAGTTTACAAAAGAAAGGTGGATACACGAGACGAATTGCTCGCGCGCATTTTGGATGCTGCTGCCCGCATAAAGGAACGTCAAGATCAACTCAGACGAACAACACTCGATCTTCGCACACGAGTTGCAAAGTGCATTGAGGTTGACGGTGGGATTTTCGAAAACGTATTGTAAACTGTAACAAATTTGTCATTTCTGTATCTGATACCATTCAAAATGCCATTGTTTAAACATTAAATGTTAGAAACAGTAATTGGTTTCTCTTTCTTGATTACCATTAACAATGCTTTTGTAACCATTCAGAACCATTCCGTAACCATTCAGAATTAGACACATGTTCATCTGAACTTTTTTTCTCACAATGACCGATACTATCACCTCCCGAAGTATTGACCTTTCCTCCTGAAACACCCTGTATATATACAGGGTGTACATAAAGTCAGGATCTATTTTTGTGAAGCACTTGGAAATTATATGGAATTCAATCATAAAATGATAAAGTGATAACATTTATTAAATAATTAAGAGTAGGATTCGTCGTGGCGCCCATCAGTATCCCTGCACAGCTCAAATCGTTCCGCAGCATTTCTAAACACATTCTGGAGCATTTGCGGGGTTATGTTATCTGCAGCAGTTCGTACACGAAAGTTTTCAAGACTCGTAATCTTCGTCTGATAGACGTGCGATTTGATAAAGCCCCATGCAAAGAAATCTAAAGGGGTTAAATCTGGTGATCTCGCTGGCCAAGGTCTGTTGCTTTCGCGTCCGATCCAGCGATTTGGAAAACGTCCATTTAGATAATCCTGAACAATTTTGGCATAGTGACAAGGAGCACCATCATGTTGATAGACGACGGTACTAACAATCCTATCCCCGTCGTATATCAACATGATGGTGCTCCTTGTCACTATGCCAAAATTGTTCAGGATTATCTAAATGGACGTTTTCCAAATCGCTGGATCGGACGCGAAAGCAACAGACGTTGGCCAGCGAGATCACCAGATTTAACCCCTTTAGATTTCTTTGCATGGGGCTTTATCAAATCGCACGTCTATCAGACGAAGATTACGAGTCTTGAAAACTTTCGTGTACGAACTGCTGCAGATAACATAACCCCGCAAATGCTCCAGAATGTGTTTAGAAATGCTGCGGAACGATTTGAGCTGTGCAGGGATACTGATGTGCGTCACGTCGAATCCTACTCTTAATTATTTAATAAATGTTACCACTTTATCATTTTATGATTGAATTCCATATAATTTCCAAGTGCTTCACAAAAATAGATCCTGACTTTATGTACACCCTGTATATATATATATATATATATATTTTTTTTTTGGTTTGTTTCGCGAAGACCACTATTCTGGAAGTTAAAATTTGTTAGAAGGATCTTGATTAGCCTGAAAGTTAATGGCGTCCTCATGTGCTCTCGATTAATCATGGCAAATTCTGTTGATGACCATCAACTTTCATCCAATCGGGATACATATAACAAATTTCGACTCTGTCTCTCTGTCTCTCTGTCTTCTGTTCCTACTCATGTCTGGCCCCCTCATTTTTGGTGTTAATTCTGAAGGACCCAAGTCTTTATCTTAGAACTACCGATTATTATTGGCTTATTAGTAGTTGATGTTGGAAATGTTATCGATCATGAATTATAGGTTTCAAGCCGGCTTAGGCTATACAGAATGTTACTTTTAACTTAAAATACTCCATCAAAATCAATATAAAGTACCATAATAAGACATAAGAACTTTGAATAAGACTTCACCCTTTGATCAAACGAAAATAAGCTATATGTAACAATCCTACGAACTTGATAAATTGATACAGGACTTGCATATTTAACATTGATGAGTAAAAATAATCATAACATTTTATAGAAAAGGAGGTCAGTGGGGGGAGGGGGAAGGAGAGGATGAAATAGAGACCAGTTCAATATTTCATTATTTTCTTTAGTAAAAATTAAATTCGTTTAAAAATATGAGTTAAATTAATGAATATGTGAATTGGGAGAAGAAAGTGAATTGGAGGGAGGAAAGTAAATTGGGGGAAGGGGATGACTTAAGAGAATCGAACAGCCAGATTAATTTGATGGTTCGGTAAATGCACAGTAAATGTACCAATTTCGATCAAAAAAGACTACAGTACTTTGCGTTTGTATTAAAAGGCGAACATGTATGGCCATCGGTATCAAAACCTTTTTGGTTCGTTTACAAAGTTGAAATTGTAATAAAACAAAGACCAACAATAACGTCCTTAAGTCTGAAGTCTGAACACGAGTGATAAATAAATGATGAAACAAAATTGTTCTCCGAATTCAAACAAATATAAGGGTTATTTCGCTCACCAAATTTGTACTGCTGAAGTGCGGTTTTTTTTTTTTCATTTTCTAAAAAATAAATAAAAAATCAGCTTTTAAATTTACAATGAATGTATACCGAAGTTAAGTGAATTTTAACTCTATTGTAAATCAAATATTTCTTACATATAAGAAAATTAAAATTTGTCGACAAATTATTTCGGATTAACGAATTTGGTCCATGAAGATCAGTTGCGATTATGGAGTTAAAAAAAAAAGAAGCATTTCACTCAATTATTTTGCTAAAGGAAGACCAGTTCTGATTCATAAAGACCAAATTCACATATTAAAGTACAGTTATATGTACTTTAGGTGCAATTACGTACACCAGGTTATAGTGAATGCTTTACAGAGTACGTAAAGCATAGACGTATCTTCAAAATAAAGCGTCACTTTTGTCGATATTTGGCTGTAATCTTTTCTTTCTGCGGATGTGGCTGTATCCTCTAAAATGTGATACATTTAACGATAACTTAGCTTACGAAATAATTACTGTATCTATCGGAATTACAGATATTTTATTGGCGTTCCCAAAATTTCACTTTAATCAGATTAATTTTCTGAAATGGACTACGATAATGAGGTTTATATATTAATAAATATTAGTTACTATATTACCAAGAGTCTGATAATATTATGGTGGCGTCTGTAGAATGTAGTCGGATGCATTGTATGGGGTGGGCAAAAAGTCTGGGCAACCCTCAAAATATTTACATAGTTCAACGCGAAAAAATTATGGATAATTATGGATAAATTATGGCTAATAAACTAATGATTTTACCACATTTTCCCGTAAACTAAGAGGAACATAATAATTTAACTAATCTTTATAGAACAATTAGGAAATTCACTAAAAAAAATTCTCTGTGGAATTTATAGTGGGTGCAAGACATTTCTTAAACGCTCTCGTGCCCCAATTCCATGCGAATGGGTACGGCGACATTTAAAGAAATTTTCTGTTATTTATTTTAATACGAGGAGATATATCATGACAGATCCTTCGTTAAATTACTGAAACTGAATGTTTTTGATATAACTTCATGGAATGACAGTTTTATGTAGAGTCGATCAGAATTTTAGAACATTCTGTTCAATGAAATAAGTTGATTTTTTAGCTTTGGTAGTAATAATTACCAGTGAAAAGGGTCAGAAATTGGCACAGTTCTTAAGCTAGACGAACGCGGCTCATTGTTAACTCCTAGATTATTACTACCAGCACCACCGGGAGTCGAATCACCGACTTCAGTGTCTTCACTCTGCTTTATAGAGAAACGGTGATACCCACTAAGCTATTGGCGCTGGTTTATAAACTTCAGTAGATGTTGTTGTGTTCATCCTAGGAAGAAGTGGCTAACCGACGAAAGTAAAAAACGTCAGAAAATGTAGTTAAAGTTGTATCAATTTGAAAATGTTATAACTTTTGAACTTTCTGAAAATATTTCGCCAAAATGTTTTCAAAAGTTCAAAAGTTGTCGAATTTTCAAATTTGGTACAACTTTAACTGCATTTTCTGGCGTTTTTTTACTTTTTTCCCTTAGCCACTTCTTCCTAGAAGGGCCTCATATCTAATGGAGCATTTTGTTCCCAGTTCGGTAACTGCCTTTGGTTGTCTATCCTCTTAATCAATTAATCTTGAAATTTATCTCACTTACAATTTCAAATACAAATATGATTCTTAAAGCACTTTCATGCATCTCAGCTACCATGTAATACTGTAATAGGATCCGTGTCCACGCCCATCAGGGCCGGATTAACCATTAAGCAAAATAAGCCCGTGCTTAGGGCATCAAGGGAAGGGGGGCACCACAGAAATTTTCCATTGTCGGATTTACCATGGATTTATTATACTATTATAATCGCGGCTTATAGCCTATAAGCTGCTGAAAACTGAATTATATATATTCATATATAGTATTTATTTTTTTTCATTGTTTGAATTTGTAGTGAACAACAACCCTTTTGAGAGAATAAATATATTTCGTTGTAATCACACACTTTACGCTTTGCGTTATTATTTTGTTTATATCAAATCTTTGAGCGCCATATTAAAAATACATATAGATTAAATATTTTCGTGTGCTATATAGTAAATGTAAAAACAAGATTCAGTCATGCTGAACTTTATAAAATAATTGTAAAAGACAATATTGAGTGTGCCTTCCCAAATGTAGAAATTGCCTTTCGTATATTTTTAACATTAATGGTCACAAATTGCTCAGCTGAGCGTTCATTTTCTCAGTTGAAGTATATTAAAAATACCAACAGAACAACTATGCAACAAGGCAGGCTGGATGCCTTATCTCTACTAAGTATAGAAGCAGATGTGTTACGTAAGATTAGTTTTGAGGATCTGATCAAAGACTTTGCAATTAAAAAAAGTAGGAGAAAACTTTTCAAATATAAATGAAGTGGAAGTATACAAAAATAAACATTATTTTCCATCTTACTGTAAGTTTTGTTTCATTTCAAAAAATAAAATTTTATTTTATGGTTTATTTTTGTTTATATTTTGAATTACATATATATGGGGCACCAAAATCTTTTAAGTGCTTAGGGCCTCTAAAGGTCTTAATCCAGCCCTGACGCCCATCCACAATTTAACACTGGGGTCACCACTGGCGTTGGAGTGGAAGTCGTTCACCAACTCCGGGGAGCAGCCATAGGGGTTATATTTTCCGGAGGAGTTTCTGACCGAAACTTCAAGTCTACACTGGCTCCATAGGGACCTATATCGCCCTTGACCTTGGCTCCTCCTTTCTGCATAAAAAAAAAGGTAAAATGGATCCATATAATATTGTCATGTTTATGAAGGGAAGTTTGTCACACAAAAATATAAATGAAAAAATGACTGCATATGAGAGAGTTAAAACAGCGAAGGAAGTCTTTTATAATAACTATGATATCAGTATTTAGCAACTGTATGCGTTATTGAGTGCTAATAATTTTGCAGACACAAGCTGAAAATACGACTATAGATGTCAATATGATCGAAATTTTAAAATACAAGAAAACAGTAACTATAAAAGGGTGCAATTTTAAACATATATATATATATATATATACACACACAAACAGTAAAAATGTTTAAATAACCCTTTTCATTTGTTTGATTTTGGTGATTTCCTTTACTCTGTCGTTGCCTTTGTACGTTGGATCAAAGGGTAAAATTTGATTCAAAATGAAGTCGCGAGAAACAACTGAGAGGCTTCGAAATATTTTTACTGTACTGGCATGACACTTGTACTGTAAATTGCATTAACTGTTTCATATACGTCTGTGCCTCATATTAATAGCATTTAAAATGAAAAAATTAATGTATATTCATTAAGAGTTGTGTTACATACATTTCATTTGATTGAAATGTTTAATGAAATTAATTACAAATGGAGGCGTATATGTTATATATTTTAGTTGAAACGTATTACCAAACTGCTAATAATCGCGCATGAATTTGTGTTTTAGCTGAAACGTTTAACCAGACTCTAAATGAATGCGAGTTAATTATACATTTCAATCGAAACGTATAACCAAACTCCAAATGAATGTGAATTACTTATACATTTCACTCCAAATGTATAACCAACTCCAAATGAATGTGAATTAATTACACATTTCAATCCAAATGTATAACCACACTCCAAATGAATGTGAATTAATTATACATTTCAATCGAAACGTATAACCAAGCTCCAAATGAATGTGAATTAATTACTGTATATATTTAAATCCGAATGTCTAACCAAACTCCAAATGAATGTGAATCAATTATATACATTGTATAACCAAGCTCCAAATGAATGTGAATTAATTACTGTATATATTTAAATCCAAATGTCTAACCAAACTCCAAATGAATGTGAATCAATTATATACATTGTATAACCAAGCTCCAAATGAATGTGAATTAATTACTGTATATATTTAAATCCAAATGTCTAACCAAACTCCAAATGAATGTGAATCAATTATATACATTGGAAAGGCTACTAAAATAAAAAATTAAATATATAATAAAAGTCTAACAATTTTAAAGGGTGTGAAAGTAAAAGTAAAATTGGGTAATAATGCGTAGAAGACAGTATGTTTAAAGTCATTTCCTCAAAATGAAGTTAAAATGATTGAAATCGAATCAAATCACCGTCTTCGCGATCCTGTCGATATTATTTTTATATCATCTATCCCGATGAAGAGAGGTTCATTCGCGTGGAGCAATTTCATTCGAATCATCGCTACTTTTTCATTTCAAGGAAGTGGTAGAAATCTGATCGGCGTTTGTTTAGAGATACGCAACAACCCAGGAAAACTTTTAAAAAATTGCGGTGCATTTGTATTTTAGGAGTGACTTCGATGTTTTAGTATTGAACGAAAGCGTCAGTTGAAAGCGTAAAGAATAATAACTGAAAGTTGATAAACTTTAGGAAAGCGAAATTTTGGTTTTATCGGCCGTGATTCGTTTCTTAAGATAGTTCAGTAATGACAGAATTTAAAGAAATTGTCAAATTGATCTGAAACGATAAGTAACCTTAGTTTTACTTCCGCCCGAATTGTTCATTTTGAGGAAGGCCAAGCTTATTGACCCACCTTAAACCCACGGTTTAACGTGGAATCTGAACCACGATTCATCACGGGTGGTCAGAAATTACAAAGTCTTCACTCGGACTCGATCTTATAGCTTCCCGATCAGCAGCCCAACGTCTGAAACCACTAAGCTACCCAGGGTTCCCATTTATCTACCAACTATACCAACTATTTGTTTTTGTATGGAAGAATGGACAGATGGGTGAGCTGAACGCCGCCTGCCATCGCCGGGAATCATATCCGGAACCTGTGGATTCGTAGTCAGCGATGCTAGCCACTAAACCACCGAGGTGTAGTGGCAATAATAAGTCGTTGCCAAAGAAATGAAAGAGGGATCGGGAGCAATCGACGTAAGAATAACATCCTTCACAAAATACGAAGAAGAGATAAAAATAATCAGTCATGGGTGCCAGATACTGACACGGAGCTCAGGCCAACTAATGTGGCCTCTTATTTTAGCTCCCGTATTATTATTATCAGCATTAATGGAGAGATACCACATGACTGGTTTTCTTTGATAAAGAGCCTGTATAGATGCCACATAATAAAAAAGACTTAAAAAAATATAGATACTCAAAATATATAGATACATGGATGGATATAATAATACCTTAAAGTATTTCTTTTAATTATTATAACAGATATATACGAAGGTTGTTCAAAAAGTAAATTTACAAGGTGTTTTGAAGAAATTGTTTTATTACAAGGCAAGTAATTATTACAAGTATTTCAACAACAACTTATTACTACTTTTCTACACAATCACCAAAGAGATTCAAACATTTGTCGTAGCACGGGACAAGCTTTCCGATACCGGTGGAGTAAAATGTAGGTCCTTAGTTTTTAACCAGTTTCGTACGGCCGCTTCTGCATCAGGATTGTTTTGAAATTGTTTATCTCCGAGGTGTTCCTTTAGGGATGGAAACAAATGGAAGTCGCTTGGTGCAAGGGCAGGACTATGGGAGAGATAATCCACGACTTCCCAGTGGAACGATTCCAAAAGTTGGCGTGTTTGATTTGCCGTGCATTGCCATGCAAGAACGCCACACCTGCAGTAAGCAACCCGGGACGTTTTCGTCTGATAGCCGTGCGGAGTCGCTGTAAAGTTTCACAATAAGAAGTGGCATTTATTGTTGTCCCTTTTTGCATAAATTCAACATGCAAAACTCCTTCATGGTCCCAAAAAGCCGTTGCCATCACTTTACCAGCTGACCATCGGTGCAATCTTGAACTTTTTGTTGCCACTTTACAGTGTTGCCACACATGCCTAACAAAATATTGTACTACCAACAACATTATTGTACTATGCATAATGCACCAGTAATTAACCTTGTAAACTTATTTTTTGAACAACCCTCGTATATAATATATATATATATACATACATACACACACAGGGTGTTTCATTACATGTGGGACGCACTTTCAGGATGGATTAAGGACCTGAAAACAATGATAAAAGTTTGTATAAACACATGCCCGAAATCGCTTTGTTTCCGAGTTACAGCCCGTTATGTGTTCCAGCAAATATCCGCCTTACCTTCAAAGGAAGTGCTCAAGATTACTGCCTTGCGCTTGAATACACTCCTCAATAACGCCTCGTCATAGACTGCTTAACGCGTTCAAACATTCCAGGTATTGCTCAGATTTTTTTGCATCCTTGTTTTACACTTTGCCGAAGCATTTCAGCGTTGTCAATGGGTGTCACGTAAACGATGGATTTCTGATGATCCTACATGTAAAGATCGAGTGGATTCAGGTCCGGGGAGCGAGCAGGCCACGCAATGGGTCCTCCATGGCCTATGCATTTATCAGGGAAACCGTCATCCAAATCGTCGTCATCCAATAGCCGTCATGCATAAACCACATACGACATCGGACACCAAGAGGAACTTCATGTAGTAAATCATTCCTTAAAAAATTGAAATAGGATTCTCCTTTTAATCTTCCAGGCGAAACAAAACGACCGATTAAGTTGTCGGCAATAAGTCCTGCCCATACATTGATACTAAATTGTTGTTGGTGCCTTGACTGGATGATGGCATGCGGATTCTCTTCGGCCCAGTGATGAGTGTTGTGAAAATTGATCACGCCATTTCTTGTGAAGGCAGTCTCATCAGAAAACAGCACAGAGAAAAAGAGGATCGCAAACACACTGTTCAAGGAACCCAATACAAAAAGCTTCTCGTGGTGGGAAATCAGCTTCAGTAAGGCCTTGTACTCTCTGAATGTGATATGGGTAAAGCTGGTGTTCCCGTAAAATTCTCCACACAGTTGTGTATCTTACACCCTCTACTGCTGCTATCCTTCGGGTGCTGACACCAGGATGTTCCTCCACGCGATTCGGGACCCGCTCCTCCAACTCAACAGTTCTGGCGCTGATTGGTCTACCACCATCTGAAACTCGCTCGTTGAATGATCCTGTATCACCAAGACGCTCGTCTATTCTCTGAAAGGTCTTCTTATCTGGCAGACGGCGATTCGGAAACCTTTCCGCATACTTGCTGCGGTCGCATTACATTCGGCAAGTCCATACATGAGGTGCACGTCTGCCATTTCTCTGTTTGAATAAGCCTCCATTCTCACTTCAAATGCACACTATTACTGAATAGCACAAAAGTTTTAAGGTTTTTTTTCATTGAACTGCACTTATTCACGGTAAAAAATTACGAATACGAACAGTGAAACACCGCGATGCACCTCTGACTAACTGATGGCTCTACACTCAACGATATTGAAACATGTCATAGAGTGTAAGAAACATTACAATCGGCAAGGCCATACATTAAATAAGTCTCGTACACACTAGCAAACATTGTCGGCAAGCAGTGTTTGTAAGCAGTTTACGGAAAGAATTGCTGGAACACAAAACGGGCTGTAACGGAAACAAAGCAATTTCGGGCATATATTTCTATAAACTTTTTTTCATTGTTTTCAGGTTCTGAATTCATCCTGAAAGTGCGTCCCACATGTTATGAAACACCCTGTATATATATATTATTTTGATATAAAAATATTAAATAAGTAAATTTGAATAAATAAAATATAATTAAAAAAAATTAGCGAAACGATGTTTTTCAAGAAACTTGTCCATATCCAACCTGAGAAGAACATTGCAAGGAAAGAGCAGGAAAAGAGAAGAAGCGTGCAGGAAACAACAAGAATAGGGTAGGAAAAGCAAAAATTACCCAAACTCATTTGAGGCAATCCAGTTTGTGGGGTCAGTATTAAAATTCTTCACGAGGGATCCTTGTAAAAGTTTATCGATTGGATTGCCTCTTTTTAAAGTGGAATTCAGTTACGAATTCTTCAGAAGTATAGAAGGCGATATCACACTTAAAATTCTTAACATTATATATAATATCACACTTAAAATTCTTAACATTATATATAATAATGGCTTTCACGAGTTTTTTTTTAATTATGAGCCAAAGTTTTCGAGGATAACTTCGACTGTATGAGATTAAGTTGATAATTAGAACGAAAATGAGTAATAACCGCATTGTTGGTGTTCTTCGTTCGAATACTCGCGTTGATGATACGTCTATCAACGTTATCTCATTCTTAATCGAATCATGGGCTGCCCACGCCCGTCTTAGAAATGTAGAATGGGTGCAGTGATGAGCCGGCTGTACGTAATTTATTTGGCTCGACCCACTTCTCCTTTTAAGTTGGACTTATGTTTTCCGCTTGGTGGCGTTACAGCCCGTGTCAGCGCCCTCTGGTGGACGGAGAACGTTAAACGAATTAACCAATTACTGACCTGATTCTCCTATACTAAAGAAATCTTTTTTCTTATTTAATTTAAACAAAATTTTGTTTGAATTTCAGACTAACAAAGTAAAATATTGAAAATTATCAGGTTCATTTTTGTTATGGTATCAAATAAAATAAATGGTGTGACTTAAATAAAATAAAATAATAAATAAATAAATAAACATAAATGTTAAATGGTATTACTTAAATAAAATAAAATAAATAAATAAATAAAAATAAATGTTAAATAAAATAAAATAAATAAATACATAAAATAAATGTTAAATAAAATAAATAAATAAATAAATAAAAATAAATGTTAAATAAAATAAATATTAAACAAAATAAATGTTAAATAAAATAAATATTAACAAAATAAATGGCGTTACTTAAATAAAATAAATAAATAAATAAAATAAATGTTAAATAAAATAGTGTTGCTTGAAAATAAATATAGTTTAGATCAAACGCATATAAGATTATATTTACTTTGAATTGGGTTTGACTTCACGTGGAAAATTTGATAATTATTCATGCCAAGTAAATATGAGGCGTCCCCTGCAAGAAGGGCGTACGTACCAATAAGACTGTTTTGAGTTACGCCCTTCTTGAGGGCGCGCTTCATATTATCTTATTTGCTTTTAATTTAAACTAAATTTATTTTGAAGTAACATCTTTTATTTATTTCAGTTTTGACCAAAACGGGTCTCTTAAGCTTAAACACACTATTTTGGTAGGTTGTTATTGTCATGTTTATCGCTCTAATAGTGCATATGTTCAGATTTATGAACGATGCTGATGTTGTCTGGAATTAAATCCTTGACTCTTTAACCTCAAAATCTTTTGTAGAGTAAATTTATGAATGGGTATATTTCAAACGTTATAAATTTGTATCGGTCGTCCATAACGAGTTAATATTTGAAATCTCTTTATGAGATAAAACATATTTAAGCATTTATAGCCTAATTTCCTCAAAAGATATTCGCTATCTAAAAAGTGAAGTTCATATAAAAAGGTTATCTACTCAGCAAAAGAGATAGGGTGACTGAATCCCGTGTTTATGTCTCTTTGGAAGATTATAATATGTACAGGGTGGGGCACGGGAATCAAGTGTTTTTTGAATAGCTAGTAATCGGCCATTAGGAATGGGAGGGGCGCGCGGTAGGTAGCATTCCATTCCTGGGTTCATAGCATTTAACTTTAACTAACACTCACCTTTATCTTTCAGGTGCCATCATGGAGCAGTGGACGTTAGAACACCGCATGTTCGCGTATGATCATTTTGTTAGGAGTGGCGAGTCAGTGACAGCAGTTCAGCGTGCGTTTCGCCGCAGATTCAACATTCATCGAAATGACTCTGTTCCGCTCGTGACACAATCTTACGTTGGGTTAACAATCTTCGAACAGGAGGCTCAATAATGAAAACAAAACCGAAGGGCCGCAACGCACTGTGCGTACTCCAGAGAACGTTGAAAGGGTCAGACAAGCGATGTTGCAAAGCCCAGGCCGCTCTGCTCGGAGACATTCAGCTGCACTCGGAATCAGCAATCGTACTGTTAGACGGATTTTGCATGAAGAATTACATTTTCACCCATACAATTAGCGATGGTGCAGGAATTGAATGTAAACGATTGCCCCCAACGACTGAATTTTGCACAGGAAATGCTTGCACTTTATGAGCAGAATGAAAACATGATGGTGGTAATGAGTGATGAAGCCCATTTCCACCTTAATGGGGCCGTCAACAATCAAAACTGTCGGTATTGGGCTGCTGAAAATCCGCGACAACTCCATGAAAAACCGCTGCATAGCCCTAAGGTTACAGTTTGGTGCGCGGTGGGAAAGTTTGGCGTCATCGGTCCCTATTTCTTCAAACAAAATGGGGTTACCGTTACCATAACATCTGGGCGTTACATTGAGATGGTGAACACCTTTTCATCCCTGAGTTACGAAGAAGGCGTATTGCTCGTCGACATTTGTGGTTTCAGCAAGATGGGGCACGCCACACACCGCCAGAGCGTCAATGGCTGTTCTTCGCCCCCTGTTTCCCAACCATCTCATTTCGAAATTGGTGACATTGCATGGCCCCCTCGGTCCCCTGACTTGTCCACATGTGACTTCTTCTATGGGGGTACCTCAAGTCACGTGTCTACGAGGACAAGCCCCGTACATTAGATGCATTGAAGAAGCGAGTCAACAAATCATCCAAATCAACAGAGACCTGCTGGGAAGAGTGGAGGCCAATTTTCGTAAACGCCTTCAACAATGCGTCGACGGCCAAGGACATCATATGCCAGATATAATTTCGGTACATGATTATTATGACATGAAATGCTATGTTCTACGAATGTTGTTCTACCAATATATTTTCTTTACAAAATAAATATCATTTTCCTGATTATTCCAAAAACACTTGGTTCCCGTGCCCCACCCTGTATATGGCAAATTTAATGATGGTAGATTTGGGTTATTTAACCTCCTTCGTAACCCCAAAGGACGCGTGGCGCAAGACACATACAGCTTTACGTGAGGAGTCCGAACCACTGGTCGCTACTTCATCTGGACTCAGAGAACGGTCTCATATCTAGCTACTATCCAGACCTAATGTCGCTTATCTTCGCTGATTTACGGAAAGCGTAATTTTGGAAAAAATGAAGAGACCCTTTTCACAACTCATGGAAAAAATCTTCCAATGAATCTTTAAAATCATTCTAAACTTGATACTTTGGGACAGTTTTTTCCAAACGAGGGACGCGAGGGGTTATGAGGTGGGGACAGGGACACACAAAAATTTCTATAACTTGATTTATTGCAGAAATAAAAAATTTAAAATACTGTAATTAAAAATAATAGCGAATGTGGAAGAAGCTTTTAATGTGGCACCTTTTTTTTGTCAAACATTAGACTTTTATGTTTTACGATATATAATAAAGCAAAAATTCTAAATTGTCAGATGACACGTGTTTATTATATTTGAAGGGGCGCGACGTTATTCTTTTTGTGTGAAGGTAATTCAAAGAAACAGTTTGAGAACCACTGCTTCGGGACTACCTTAAGTAATACATATATTATTTTTGTCTAATTTTATTCTTAGCACTTAAAGTATAGCCATTATTTTAAGTATCATATATACATATATAAATATGCCAATATATCGATATACCGTGATCCTATATATGTACAATATTCAGTCAGGCACTTTGAGTGTAATACCCAGTTCTGCTTTGATATCAACTCAGAATTACTTGATGATTGATCAGTTGATCGCGATCGACACCCTGGCACCCTTCAACTAGGTAAATGGCACTGATCCTGGAAACCTTTCTCAAAACAATTGTTCTTATCAACAATAATCTAATATATATATATATATATATATATATATATATATATATATATATATATATATACACACGAGGTTCACTCAATATATTTTGCCCCACCTTTTTTCTTTCTTTCCAAGTTTCCTTGCAAGTTCCAGAAATTTCGTACACAAGTAGTTACATACTTTTTTTTAAATTTTTTATTTTTCCACATAATCTCCTTTTCTACGGCTTTCCTCCACCTCGAAAGAAGGGCCTTTATTCCTTGCCGGTAAAAGTCCGATGGGTTCCGCTGGAGCCATCTCTTAACCTCCTCAACAACCTCATCGTCACTCTGAAACTTTCTTCCACGAATAGCATCCTTCACTGGCCCAAACAAATGGAAGTTTGAAGGTGCCAGATCCGGGCTGTATAGAGAGTGGAGTAACACAGTTAAGCGCATTTTTGTGATGGCCTCTCTTGTTTGCAAACTGTTGTGTGATCTTGCGTTATCGTGCAAAAGAAGGACGTCTTCCAGTTTTGTCTCCGGTCGAACTCGCTTTATACGCCACTGGAGTCTCTGTAGGGTAGCAACATATGCCTCTGAGTTGATTGTTTGTCCTTTCTTCATAATGTCGACCAGAATCACCTCTTTCATGTCCCAGAAGATGGTGGCCATAACCTTTCGTGCAGAGGGAGCCATTTTGAACTTTTTCTTGCGTGGGGAGTCTGAGTGATGCCACTGCATGGATTAGCATTTTGTTTCAGTTTCAAAGTGGTGTACCCAAGTCTCATCCTGTCACAATTCGTGAAAGGAAGCCATCCCCTTCTGTCTCGTATCGAACCAACGACTCAGAAGCAATTTCTTTTCTTTGGGCTTTGTGATCTTCAGTCAGTTGGCGAGGAACAAACCGTGAACACACTTTTGAGTATCCCAGTTGCTGAATTATCGTATTCACACTTCCTTCACTAATTCCTAGCTCCAGTGATAGCTACTTGTATGTGACGCGCCGATTTGATCGAATGATGCTGTTAGCACGTTTAGACCAGCGTCCAACTGTGCTTCGATCAAGAAGAGCATCTCCGTAAACGTTTTGTAGACGTTTGTGAATATTTCCAACTGTTTCTTTCTCTGCTGTTAAGAACTCGATAACAGCTCTCTGTTTACGACGCACATCACTGTCAGACGCCATTTTCGAAACTGCGTTAACCATCGGTTTTATAAAAGGGCGTTTAAAAGCGGTTTTATACAAGGAGGGGAGGTTGAAACTGGAAAAATCCGGTTATGTGAAGCGCAGAAAGTTCAAACTTAAGGACCAAAAGACATTTCAGCCCTATGACCTATTATTTAGCTAATAAAAAAAGGTGGGGCAAAATATATTGAGTGCCCCTAGTATATATATATATATACATATATATATATAAACTAGATTCATTGCAAAATAAAATAGGGGACGGTGGGGTAAGACGGACCCATGGGGTGAGATGGAACACCCCCCCTCTAAACCCAAGCAGAAAGGGCGAGGTTCAGATATTGGTTGCTAGATGTCCTTCACGTCACCAAACAAAAGCTTGACACAAAAGAAAAAAGCAAAGCAAGCGAAAGCTGGGCCATCCTGGGCTCATGACAGTGACAGTGAGGATGGAGATTCAACCAAGTACTTGTATTGCAATGACACGTTTGGTAATTCTGTGCGAGGGGAAGGGTGGGTTTGTTGCGCCATTTGCAAGAGATGGGCACATGAGGAATGTGCAGGGGTAGAGGATGATGAGGAAGAGGTTTTTGTGTGTGAGTTGTGCCAGTAAGGATGGACCCCTGGGGTCCATCTTACCCCGTGATTCGTTTTGGTACAATAAAATATTGATTTGGTAAAATCTCGTGTTTCAGTCTTTCCTCTAAAACCGTGACCAGGGTGTGGACTTTAAATATAACACCCCCCAAAGCACCACCACAACCCCTAAAAACCCCAAAAATTATCTAAATGTGGTTTCTAGACTCATTTTTGTGTTAAGTAGTCCGTCTTACCCCACCTTCCCCTACATAATTAATATTGTAATTCAATCCGGAAAATTGGACTGTCCAAAATTTCAGCAAACTATTTAAAAGTAATCTAAAGTTACATTATTTATCTTAATAAAATGTAAAACTATTGAGTTTTACAAGCTTTAATGTATATTTACGAATGTAGCCTTTGTATATCATTTCTTAGTTAAAAGAAGAGAATAATCCTGGTTCAGTTAATGTTGTTACTATTATTTATTGGTATGGAAATCTTTTCAGTAAAACATTGTGAAACGCAATGGTGAAATTTCAACACCTCGCAAGACCCACTCCCGAAATTTGAGGAGGGGGGGGTTCGTTTTAATTCTTGTTGGCGAATAATCGTATAAAAATTAGAGTCAACTTCTGTTTCATTCCTATTGTGATAATTGGTTCAAACGTTCCTAAGTTCTCGTAGCATTTGGGTATCTGGGTATCTGGGTATTTGAGGGTGTTTAACCTTCTTCGTAACGGCAAAGGTATGTAACGGAGGGGAGACTACAGCTTTAGGGGATTCGAATCATCTAAGGGTCCATACAACATCTGATCATCTGAACGCGAAGGATGGTCACCCATCCAATTACTGATCATACTGAACGTCGCTTAACCTCGCTGATCTAACGGGAACAGTGTTGCAACGTGGTAACGACGTAAACCTCAAACGTTCGAAAACGTATTCTCAATTAGACATTACTCAGATTTTTCCTTCTGTAAAAGTGAGGTTTTGATACTTACGAGGTTTTGGAATATCACGATCGAAATAGAATTCTGAAACTACCTTGAAAGTTGTTAAGAATACTTACCGTAGGTTCCATTAGTCGGGATATATACAGCACTTCGACACATTTTACCGACGGACATCTTATCGACAGTCTAAGACAAACTAACCTAACCTAACCTAACCTAACCTAACTAATCGAATGCATTCCCACTCGCTTTTCTCCCGCCATTAACCTTATGATTAATTAAATAAACGTTAAATAGAATAAAATATTATCATTTCGAGATTCGTTTTCCGTTCAGAATGTCCCGCATTGCTTGTCCACTGTCTCAGTTCAGCTGCTGGTCACGGGCTATTTTACAGAGAATTCAGAATATATATCAGTGTAAAACAATAAGAAAGAATAAGAATTAAGTAAAATAATGACAATAAAGAAATTAGTAAGTTAATTAAATAAAAGAAATCAGGACAAAATCTTCTCTCTCTCTCTCTCTCTCTCTCTCTCTCTCTCTCTCTCTCTCTATATATATATATAATATATATATATATATATACAGGGTGGGCCGTAAGTTTCCATACATAGGAAAAATAAACATTTTGTTATGGACAACCATTTTTATTTAATAATATGCTCTACATGGTTGCCATTGTTTGAAAACACATTTCAATACGTGTTCCCCACTGTTGATGAACACGCATTAGCACAGTTGACGTTATGCTTGTAATGGCGTTGGTGATACTCCTTTAGATGATTTATGTCTCGTATCTTTCCTGATACACCATGGCCTTCAAGTGCCCCCAAAGATAGAATAAGGGGGGTGAGATCTGGGGATCTGGGAGGCCACTCCACAGGACCACGCCGACCAATCCAAGCATCCGGAAACTGCTGATCCAAATACCGACGCACGTGAAGACCATAATGAGGTGGAGCTCCATCTTGCTGGAAGTAAACTGGGAAGTTACCTTCCTCGTTTTAGCAGGGATGGGAAAATCTCTTCTTGCAACATGTTAAGATACCTTTCGGCATTAAGATTTCCACTGACAAAAATTGGTCCAATAATTCTGTCACCCCATATCCCGGCCACACCATCACTTTACCGGCACCTTGCATCTTCGTCGGACTCAGCCAGTTAGGGTTAGCATTACTCCAATAACGTATGTTTTGCCGATTAACCTCTCCATTGACGTAAAAATTTGCTTCATCAGTAAACAAGATCTTACGTCAAACGCATATTCTTAGGGTATCTGAAACATAAAACAAACGTTTAATTTTTCCTATGTATGGAAACTTACGGCCCACCCTGTATATATATATATATATATATATACATATATATATATATATATACACATATATATACAGGGTCTTTCATAACATGTGGGACGCACTTTCAGGATGGATTCCGGACTTGAAAACAATGAAAAAAGTTTATATAAACATATGCCCGAAATCGCTTTGTTTCCGAGTTACAGCCCGTTTTGTGTTCCAGCATTTCTTTCCGTAAACTGTTTACAAACACTGCTTGCCGACAATATTTGCGAGTGTGTACGAGACTTATTTAATGTATGGCCTTGCTGATTGTAATGTTTCGTACATTCTATGACATGTTTCATTATCGTCAAGTGTAGAGCCATCAGTTAGTCAGAGGTGCATCGCGATGTTTCACTGTTCGTATTCGTAACTTCTTACTGTGAATAAGTGCAGTTCAATGAAAAAAAACCTTAAAAGCTTTTGTGCTATTCAGTGATAGTGTGCATTTGAAGTGAGAATGGAGGCTTATTCAAAGAGAGAAATGGCAGACATGCGCCTCATGTATGGACTTGCCGAGTGTAATGCGGCCGCAGCAAGACGTCTGTATGCGGAAAGGTTTCCGAATCGCCGTCTGCCAGATAAAACCTTTCAGAGAATAGACGAGCGTCTTGGTGATACAGAATCATTCAACAAGCGAGTTTCAGATGGTGGTAGACCAATCAGCGCCAGAACTGTTGAATTAGAGAAGCGGGTCCTGAATCGCGTGGAGTAACATCCTGGTGTCAGCACCCGAAGGATAGCAGCAGCAGAGGGTGTAAGATACACAACTGTGTGGAGAATTTTTCGGGAACACCAGCTTTACCCATATCACATTCAGAGAGTACAAGGCCTTACTGAAGCTGATTTCCCACCACGAGAGACTTTTTGTATTGGGTTCCTTCAACATTGTGCTCGCGATCCTCTTTTTCTATCCTCCGTGCTGTTTTCTGATGAGGCTGCCTTCACAAGAAATGGCTATTGGATGACGACTATCTATTTGGATGACCGTTTCCCTGATAAATGGATAGGCCGTGGAGGACCCATTGCGTGGCCTGCTCGTTCCACGGACCTGAATCCACTCGATTTTTACATGTGGGGTCATCTGAAATCCATCGTTTACGTAACACCCATTGACAACGTTGAAATGCTTCGCCAAGGATGCCAGAAAATCCCAGCAATCCCTAGAATATTTGAACGCGTCAGGCAGTCTATGACGAGGCGTGTATTCAAGTGCAAGACGGTAATTTTGAGCACTTCCTTTAAAGGTAAGGCGGATATTTGCTGGAACATATAATGGGCTGTAACTCGGAAACAAAGCGATTTCTGGCATGTGTTTATATAAACTTTTATCATTGTTTTCAGGTCCTGAATCCATCCTGAAAGTGCGTCCCACATGTTATGAAACGCCATGTGTGTATATATATATATATATATATTATATATAGATATATAATATACATACACACAACAACACACACACTGTGTATATATATATATATAATATATATATATATATATATATATATATAATTGTAGAGAAAGGAGTGTTCCGAGGGAACCGGCATTTAAGGATAAAAAGGATGATCAACGTCTACGTCAGCATTATGAAGATTTAATATCAGACGTTTTAGTAGTCAAACTATAATCATCAGTGGCATGTTTAATTTATAGGCAGAACTATAGTCATTTAACTTTGGCTTTTGTCTATATACATATATATATATACGGACTCCATAATTCTCAGGTCTGTTTCATTTTGCAAAGTGGTTAAAACTTTAATGATGGGAATTTGACTTCCGAAACGTCCGATATTGAATCTTCATAATGTTGACGTGGGTATTGATCATCCTTTTTATTCGTATATATATACACACACACACATATACACACACACAATATATATATATATATATATATATATATATATATATATATATATATATATATATATTACACACAGACCGTGCATGGAGCAAAGAACTCTTCTGGGAAATTAAATCCACTGAATAAGTAATGGTAAACGACAAACACTATATTTTTCTTTTTCACGATGGAAGGCCCAAAGTGGGCAACGGATTACTCGCAAAGTGACCCCAAAATATAGCTTCCCTTACCAGCTATCTGCCAAGCAGATAGGATCCAGCTTCGTTTCCTGTATGTGTTTGTGAGTACTGAGCAATACTTAATTTTTTGCATGATTAAACTCGTCTATAATATTATAATGATGTTTGCTTTTCTGCTGTGAAATCTCCTCCGGATAATTCCCATTACTTTTGTAGCTGTTGTGAGTTTAATGTTATAGTTCTCTCTGAATTTTAAATCCGATGACTTTATTACCCCAAGATCCTTAACTTATGGATTTGGTGTTTTCTGTTTAGCTTGTACTATTTTGTGCCCTTTATTCTGTAACACCTTGTTGTTATAATATCTTATAAATTGGAATTCATAAGAACTTCATATTGTTGTTTTTCGCTCAGTTGAATAATGTTTTAATATTGTTTTGTAACTTTTCTATGACACCTTCGTTTGATATCTCCTTGCATATCGTTTTGTCATCCGCGAAACAAGATACAATACTGTCATTAATATCTACATCAATATTTGCAATCATTATTAAAACAGCAAAGGAGCTAAAACTGTACCTTGTGGTAGATAGCTGATAACTTCTGCGATTTCAGATTTGACTTCATTTATTACCACTCTTTGTGTTCTTTTGTTCAGGAAAATAAATATCCATCGTCCAAGCTTTCCAATAATTCCTGTATTCTTAAATTTGTGTGCTATAATTTCATGATCACATCTATCGAAGGCTATAGCAAAATCAATATATATTATATCTATTTTTTTAACCTCTACATAATGCTAATATTTAATAAGCATGATTTTCTAACCCTGAAGATGTTGGTTTGGATTGATTAGTTCTTTTCTTGTCGGTAATAAGCAAATTTGTCTCTGATTACACGTTCGAAGCATTTTATAAAGTGGGAGGTGAGAGTTACTGACTGATAGTTCTTAGGCCATTGTTCTGTTACCTCCTTTGAATGAGGAGACAATGTTCGCGTTCTTTAATGAAAGTGGAATTTACCCTGTGTCGAGTGATTTTCTCTTTAGTAAGTATAGAGGATTGGCAATACTCTCCTTATGTTTCTTCAAAAACATGACACTCTATGAGATGAATTTTCTGGTTTTTTGGATTCTCCCTGGTGACGAATTTTCTCGTTTTTTAGATCCATTTACTGTATGTCTCCTTCCAAGAATAGATTCGTGTGCGAACTTGTTTTCGGCTGATTTTTAGCTACATCAAAGAATTCATCTGAATTTTCCACTTACTTCTTGGGCCTAGGATGCTAAACACAAACTCAAACTATTCCTTTAGCATTTCGCTCATTTTTTCTGAGTCATTTGTGTATTCGATCGCCCCCATCTTTTAATGAACAATACTCTCTTTACATTGCATTTTTCTTTTCGCAAACGTGTAGTAGTATTTTTTTTTTATGTTTTCTGCTTTGTTTTTTTCCTTGTTTGTCTTTTGCATCAATGTGTTTTTTAGGTCCATTTCTATTTCGCATAGTTTTTCTGTAGTTTGAGTCTTTTGTCATGTTACAAAAAAAAAGTTGTGAATAAAAAAAAAAACGAAATTTTCTTCTGCATGTTGAAAATGAAAGGTACCGGAACGCCGTTCCGGTGCGTTCCGCCAGAAAGAGCCCTGTGTATATATATATATATATATATATATATATATATATATATATAAAACAAGTCTCTCTTTACGCAGGCTTTTAGACACAAGGTCAGTCCCGAGTCAAGGTGGAAAGGGGTGTTGAAACATATATATATATATACACACACACACACTACACAGTATATATATATATATTATATATATAACAAGTCTCTCTTTACGCAGGCTTTTAGACACAAGGTCAGTCCCGAGTCAAGGTGGAAAGGGGTGTTGAAACATATATATATATATATATATATATATATATATATATATATATATATATTAGTGATGTAGGTCACATCCGCATCCGCATCCGCATCCGCGGAACATCCGCACATTTTCTCG